>MNCI01000668.1:431878-478687 GCA_015680685.1 Gnetum montanum | reverse complement strand
GGGGGGGGGGGGGGGGGGGGGGGGGGGGGGCGGTGGGGGCTCAATGTGGAAATAAGGGGTTAACCTTGAAAATGAATTAAATAATAATAAAATGGATAACTTTTGATCTTGGGTGGTGCCTAGCAGCTCTGGTAGCCCCAGGAATGCACATGCATGTCAAAATTGATCAAAATTCATTAAAAATTAACCCCTTGGGATCTTCCATGTTGGCTTACCCCTTGGAGAGGGGTGCAACATGGAAATAAGGGGGTAGCCCTAAATATGTATTAAATAACCTTAAAACTAATAACTTTTGATCTTGGGCAATGCTTGACAACACCAGTAGTCCAGGGAATAAATTGATCAAAATTAGTCAAAAATTAGTCCCTTAGGATCTTCCACACTAGCTTACCCCCTGGAGGGGGGGCTTAGTGTAGAAACAAGGGGGTAACCTTGAAAATGCATTAAATAACCTTAAAACTAGCAACTTTTGATCTTGGATGATGCCCAGTAGCTCCAATAACCTTAGAAATGCACACGCATGCCTAAAACTAATTAAAATTTGTCAAAAATCAACCCCTCAAAATTGTCCACACTGATTTACCCCTTAGAGAGGGGGATCAACTTGGAAACAAAAGGGAAACCCTAAAAAACATATCAAAATGCCTTAAAATTAACAAATTTTTCTCTTGGGAAATGTCTGACAACACCAGCAACCCCAAGAATGCACATGAATGTCCAAAATTGATCATAATTTGTTAAAAATCAGCCTCTTAAACAACTCCATGCTGACATACCCCTCTAGAGGGGGGGGGGGGGGGGGGGGGGGGGGGGGTGTGGGGTGGGGGCTTAGTGTGGAAACAAGGGGAAAACCTTAAACACCAATCCAAAAGCCTTAAAATAGACAACTTGTGATCTTGGGTGATGTCCAATAGCATTAGCAACCTTAGGAAAACACATGCATGCCAAAAACTAATTAAAATTCATCAAAACTCAGCCCCTTGGAACCCTCCACATTGGCATACCCCCCTAAAATGGGGGCTTAGCATGGAAACAAGGGTGTAACCTTAAAAACCAATCAAAAATCCTTAAAATTAACAACTTGTGACCTTGGGCAATGTTTGACAACCTCGGGAATGCACATGCATGTCGAAAACTAATCAAAATGCATCAAAATTGAGCCCCTTGAAACCCTCCATGCTAGTATACTCCCCTAGAGGGGGGGCTCAATGTGGAAAGAGAGGAGGTCTTAGCATATAAGCTTCAAAAATCTTGTTTTTAGGCCCAAATAGCCCAAAAACAACCTTGACTAATGACCAAATCCATCTAATAGCCCTGTAGCCCTAAACCATGGCCTACTAAGGCCTAAAACTAGCAAACTGCAACCCTCTTTTGACCTATATTAGCCATGTTTACCCATAGGTAGCATGCTTGATGGGACGCGATATCGCATGGGCCACAATATCATGTACATGATATCATGTCTGTGGTGATATCGCATCCCACACGACATCACGTCATCCCCCGCGATATCACGTACGCAATATTGCGGTGCGTCTCCAAGTCTATAAATAAGAGGCGGCTCTCCCTTTTTTCTCATCCTAGGCTTAGACCGTAGTGAAACTTTGGCACTTTGATCCCTCTAGAGATAGAATATTCTCCATGTGCCCATAGTAGGAACTCCAAAGTGAATGGATCTTTATTCGAGCAAATTTTGTACCTGAACACAAGTTTGTGTACAGCAATAAAGACAAACTTCTTGGATAAACTTTGCAGTGCATGAAATAGGCTAAATAGGATTTTATTTAATGTTATTTACTGTTTATCATTTAATCGCTTTATTAGTTATTAAATCTCTCTCAACCCTTCTCTCCTAGTTAAGTGCCTCAGTACGACCGCTTTGAGCACGTGCATTACGCTTGGTGATCCCAGCTACGATTAGCGTTTGGTAACCAAGGTTGCATTGGTTCAGTGTGTGAACGGTAAGTGGGAATGGATGTTGATGCTAGGTTAATTAAGACTTAGTTAGTTAGTTAGAGTTAGTTAATTATTTTCTTCAACCTTCACCTTGTTAGCATAGGAGATAAAAAAGAAAAGACATAAAAATCATATACCTCAGACTTACTTAACCATACAACCGTGACAACTACAAGTAAGTCTGGGAAGACAACGAATGATTAACCCTAACTGTTCCATAAGGCGTGTAGGCACTTAATCTATGGAGTTTGACTGAATCACGCATGCTATGCTCATATTCATATGGTTGAGTGTAGGGGTACCTCACCACTCATCATTGGCACCATTGTCGGGGACTAAGTGTTTGTGTGCTAAGTAGAACATAGGATATCACTCACATCGTTGGGAGCCTAAATGAACCTTAGGGTTAATTAACAAAAAATTTATATAATGGTTAAATAGCACACCGATAAGACACAATTTCTTCTTCTTCTTCTCACAAGAGCATTACACAACCTAGGGATCATATGAAAAACAGTCAGAAATCTAAAACACATAATCAAAATCCGCAAGCTCCTCAACAATACCGATTGGTATATACCCATCCTGATGAGTACATACCGAACTTTACTTTTATCCTCCATCAAGACGAACTGCTGCGATGGAAAGATTTGCAAGGTAACATTATGTTACCCCCAAATCAGGCAGTCCCTAACATGCTTCTCTGTGCTCTGGCACAGATAGGCATGACGGAATTATATGTTGAATATGTTGCAACAAATTTTGACATGAGGGATTACCATCCCACAGCAGCACAACATATAAGGGACTCACGGCAGGAGAGCCACCATACACTGTTGAAGGGCAAAGGGGTCCCGCATGTCCTAAGTGAAATCGGAGATGGTGAACCACTTATAACGGGTTCTCTATCGAATGATGTTCCCCCTCCTAATGATAGTGAGGAGGTGGGGCATCAGAACCTACGCTCCATGGTACACAACCTTGGTTCTAATCCTCATGAATGCCAACTTTTCATTGAGGAAACAACAACACATGACAAGGACAGGCACTTAGATCATCATCACGATCGGGGCCATAGAAGCTGATGAGAAGTTAAGAAACATCATCATGGCGATGGTTTTCCTTCTTCTTCCCCTTCATCACATCACTCACCCTCTCCTTCCACATCTAGGTGTAGCCATCAAGAGCATAATGGTGAGGATAGAGGTATGAAAAATGAAAGACCTCGAAGAGAGAGTCGAGAGAGAGGAAAAGGGCATGAATGAAAGGAAAGTAGGGAACAACATAGACATCATAGACATCATGAAAGAGATGATCATGACGAACCCCTACTTACAACCCGAAGTATGCTAGATATCACGGAGGCAGTGAGAATACCAACAAGGCATCAAAGAGATAGTCGGATCAAGTTCTTAGACATGAATAATATCCCACGCTTTAAGGGGGGATATAATGTCGATCTAAAAAATAATTTACAAGCATTCCATGATGCCTGTGCCTTGCAAAACATAGAGAACGAGTGGCAGAAACTAAAGTTATTTCTCAGGACACTCATCAAGGAAGTAGAGAGTTGGTACCAGTCCTTAGAACCGAAAACCATTAACAGGTGGAGTACAATGTTAGAACTCTTCAACGATAAATATCAAACGTACTTCAAAGTGTCTAATTTGTGTAAGCAGATCCAAGGATGGAAGCAAGGTACTCATGAACCTTAGATGCTGCCATGGGCCGATACTATGCATTGTTACATCATTGCTCAAGCCATGGTTACGCACAACGGGACCAACTTCGCCATATTGTAGATGGGCTAAGACATGAGAATAGGAGAACCCTTGGGACTTATGCCCAAGGGAGACTATTAGAACTTAGAGCCCATGAAATTCATTGATTTTTGGAGCAAGTAGCCAAACAAGAAGGGGAGCTACGAAAAAGAGAAAGCGTGGAAGAATATAATCGTGATCCTTCCCTTCGAAGGAGGGTAGTGAGAGTTTGTGATGAAGAGGATGAGTCACCACTTGAAAATTTGGTGAATAGAAAAAAATTGCCGATTCAAAAGCTAACAATAGAAGTATCGACTAAGGTGGATGAAGTATGGAGCTCCTTAGACAGTAAAATTGAAACTGTTTTGAAAATCATAGAGAAGTCTAAGGAGGAATGAAGTAGTGACAAGAATAAGACAAAGCGGAGAGATTCAGGCCCTGCATGTAACAAGGGTAAGGGAAAAATCACTACCGCCGATGAGGTTGTGGATTCTGACACAGAAAATGATGGTGGATGTGAGATCTGCCAATATGACCATCCTAAGGGATGTTGTCCAATCATCTCACATCTACTAGAGTCTGGGGTGTATGCACTTAACCCAAGACTTAACCAACGATAGGCACCTCGAAGGTTACCTTATTCCCAAGGTAACCCAAGACAGTTCCACCAACCATTAACGTACTATCCAAGTGGAACTCCACCACAACCCATCGGGCAACATCAGCAGTAGCAATACCCACAGTCATGGGGGATGCCACTACCTAGGCAACAATACCCTTACTGGCAGCCAGACCCATATGGATATTATGTGTAGCAACTGATTTCTCCAAGTGACTCCATGGGTCACAAAACTCCCCAACATTACTACCAAGTTTGGGAGTACTTTAGAAGGACTCCTTCTCCTCCAGGAGACACTCCATACATGTACCATCCTCTAAATCCATCTGCTTCTCTCACACTGGTAGTTCCCATACCACCTGCTCCAACAATGTAAGGAGAACTCCCCACTCAACCACAGCAATGTAATGCTACAAGTGCTATAAAAATTCAACCCGCTGCTGGTTCTAACAACCATAAAAAGAGAAGACCTTTCTTTAGAACCAAAAGCCTAGACAAGCTCTCACAACAACAAGCGGTTGAGTCTGTGCACGCTCCTCCAACATATAGAGCTTTGGAGCTCCCTTTAATCCAACAACAGAGCTTCACACATACGGTTATGTTAACACATACCGTAACTGACTGGATCAAGGTAGGCCACCTTCCCAAGAAACTATCTGACCCTGGGAGTCCCCTAATTTATCTACAAGTCATTGGGAAAAAACCTCATAAGGCTATTCTTGACTCAGGTTCCAGAGTCAACTTAATCTCACAAGAAATGTATCAAGCCTAGAACCTACCCCAACTTAAGAAGAGCAACATTCAACTATAGTTGGTTGACCAATCCATCACCATTCCTTTGGGATTGGTGGAGGACATCGTTACCACTGTGTGTGGTTGGTCATACCCAGCTGATTTCCTGGTGATCGAAGTTAACAACAATGAAGGGGACTTCCCAATCATAATGGGAAGGCCATGGCTGAGTACAATAGATGCGTACCTAGGGATCCATGATATTTCCTTGGAGATATCTAAGGTAAATATATATGGGAAGATCGAGAAGAAGAAATTTTCATGCATCACATACAATGACTCATAGGGTGATGACATGGAAGAATGCTTAGCATCTCTTCTATGTAATCGGTGTGCCCTAGAAACTCAAATTCAAAGGTGCCTATATGTAGCAACCACACAAGTAGTGGATACCCTGTGGTTGACAGCTAGTCAAAAGAGCAACCCAATATTCATGGAACAAACTGGGGGAACAACTCATGCCAAAAACGAAGGCATAGATACATTGAAGTATGAGCATCACTGACTTTCACCCCTTAATCTAAGAACATCAGTGGGGAGAAGTTGGGCACTTTTACAAAATTCAAATAGACGTTTATCATTTCAGATCTCTCCCTTGCAATTCAATCATGGGCGAGATGGCCACCTATGCTGATCATTGGAGGCCCTCAGTTCTTTTAAGTTTTTCTCTTACACATTTTTGTTTTACACGTTTTTGTCTTACACATTTTTGTTTTACAAATTTCTTTAACTTTTCTTGTTTTTGTTTTACAACATCATTATACTTTTTCATTTTGTGTATGTGTGTTATCCATCTTGTAATTTTTTCACCCAATAAGTGTTCTTCCCAATGGTATGAACTATTTTTCATTGATTGCTAATGTTTGGTTTTTACCTTTAAGTTATGATGTTGATACTAAGGTATGTTCTTTTGATATGGTAGTCAATGAGTCCACTTCTCCATTCATCCACAAGTTCTATGGTCTCTCTTGGCTTGGAAATGTACAGTCCCTTTCTAAATAAAAACTATAACGAATCGGTGACTGGGTACTTCTCAAACTAAGGAAGGACTCAAGGATTGAAAAGGGTGTGACTTCAAGGGAACTTGATGCATTTGTGTTGCCCATTTTCTTGGGTACTTGAATGTTTTCTTCTTGAGTTTTCTTGCCAGTTCGACGTTACCCAATTATCGAGAACCTGAGCAAATAAAAATAACAAGTCTTTGCATGGTGTGGTTCTCATGCATAAACACATAAAATACAAAAAAAAGGAGAGAAGAGTGAGAATTCAAAGAATACCCCTTAGATGAAATAATCACTTGGGCTACAAGCACTGGTCATGGAACTAAAATAAAAATGTTTCCTCTAACTAAGGCCCTTCTTGCTTCCCATTTTCTCTCCTCCTTCGTTTCGTCGGAATGGTGGTGGCTCTTAGGTGAAGGCATTCTTGTTACTTCAAGAGGATGGATTGGCCGAATGCATTAATGCAAAGTCACTGGATGTGGTTTTTTTGAGGTTGAACTTGGAATGGGATTTACTAAGTCACATTAATCATGAAATACACAAGGGGTTGTACACCACCTTGTTCTTGGGATTCCATTCCATTGTATTCTCTCCATCCTTCTCTCCATTGTTCACCTCATTGTCGGTTGTATCATTAGTGTATATTTTGGTTGATGCATTGTTTTCTTTTAGGTAAATTCTTGTGGTTAAGACTTTAACTCTTGTTCCAAAAGACATTCCTAGCGCCTATGGACTCTTTGAATGTGGGTTTATCAGGGCATTAAGGGCATGAGCCTGCTTTGGGGAGGACCCACTGACATTCCTATTTGGTGCACTAGTTAAATTCTTTCCCTTAACATTTCTGTAATCCATTTTATTTTTTTCATTTCCATATTGACATCCTTTTCATCAATGTTATAGTTTTCTCTTTTTCTTCCTCTTTCTTACTCCTTTTCTTTTTCCATTCTTTTGCTACCAGAGGTTCACGATTAGTCATGGGGGTACGGGGCCTAATTTTTTCAATTTTCTCCTAACCCCTACACCTTTGGTAGTCATTACTATTATATCTCCAGATCTGTATCAGCCATACCACAACTCAGCCAATGGACCTTTCACTGAAGCAAGGTATTAACTATATTATGATTCATTTACCCTTGCTAATATAAAATTGTGTTGTGTGTGCAGATGGTAATCATGCAACAACGAATTGGTTCTAGAGGGAACCCTTGGAATGGAGCGGGGCTGAAGTAGCTATGCAAGGAACAAGATCGATGGCGTGCTTACAGATGGACAATGAAAGGCGCAATCTTGGCGTTGGTAGTAGCAACACTTCTTTCTCTCTCTCTCTTTCTTAGCTGCCAAATGAGGTCTGATGTCAATGTAATAAGGTGTTCACTCTTGTTGTCATGAACACCAGTTTTGTTTTGTCTTGTAATGATGATCTGTTCACACGTCATCCCATTAGTTTCATTTAAGTCAATAATCCCATACCTTCCCAATATTTTGTAAGGAACTCGACAACAAGCTTTCATTTAACCATGGGGGTATGATGGAATGCGATATCGCGTAAAAAATATCGCGTCTACCACAATATCGCATCCCACGCGATATTGCATCATCCCCCGCAATATCCCGTACACGATATCACGGTGCACCGCCAAGTCTATAAATAAGAGGTGGCTCTCCCTTGTTTCTCATCCTAGGCTTAGACCATATTGAAACTCTGGTAGTTTGATCCCTCCAGAGATAGAATATTTTCCATGTGCCCACAGTAGGAACTCCAAAGTGAATGAATCTTTATTCGAGCAAATTTTGTACCTGAACACAAGTTTGTGTACGGTAATAAAGATGAACATCTTGGATAAACCTTGCAGTTCATGGAATAGGCTAAATAGGATTTTTTTTAATGTTATTTACTATTTATCATTTAATCCCTTTATTAGTTATTAAATCTCTCTCAACCCTTCTCTCCTAGTTAAGTGCCTCAGTACAACCGCTTCGAGCACGTGCGTTACGCTTGGTGATCCCAACAACGATTAGCATTTGGTAACCAAGGTTGCATTGGTACAGCGTGTGAACTGTAAGTGGGAATGGATGTTGATGCTAGGTTAATTAAGACTTAGTTAGTTAGTTAGAGTTAGTTAATTATTCTCTTCACCCTTCACCTTGTTAGCATAGGAGATAAAACAAAAGAGACATAAAAATCATATACCTCAGACTTACTTAACCATACAACCATGACAACTACAAGTCTGGGAAGACAACGAATGATTAACCCTAACTGTTCCATGAGGCGTGTAGGCACTTAGTCTATGGAGTTCGACCGGATCGCGCATGCTACGCTCGTATTCGTATGGTTGAGTGTAGTGGTACCTCACCACTCATCAATGCTTTACTTGATGTTTTAACTTGGTTTTTGGCCTTATGTTGCATTGTTGACCCTTATAACCTTCTTCTAGCCTTTTATATAGCCTTTTACTTTCTTTATCTATTTTTTCCTTTGTTTAGCATTTGATGGATGTCAAATGGTGGGGTTTGGCCTTCCTCGACCATTGTTTGACATCATGGCATTATGCCTTGCCAAGGCCTAAAATTGGCAAACCATGACCCTTGACCAATTGCATTCTTATTCATTTGTTTCACCTTTACTTGGTCCCTATTGCACTTTGTTCACTTGCTTTTACCTTATTTTTATCCTTGGATGACCTTGTTTGCACTAGACTAGAATGTATTTACATGATTTTATAGCATTTTAAGCATTTTTTATTACTTTTTAGCTAGGTGCCACTTAATATTCTTTTGGTTGACATGCAAGATTAAAGTATGAGTACTTGGGAGCTAATCATTCTACCTTTGAGCCTAAATGGGTCTCACGATGATGTAGAATGGTATATTAACCATAATTGCCTAGATCTTGAGCCTAAGAGTCTTTTTGACTACATAGCCTCAACAGAGAAAGCTCTAGAGAAACCTAAAAACCTAGTCAAAACCCTTCACTTAGAGGAGGAAGACATAACCAAAGACTCTCTGGTTGAGGTTCCTATCATGACACATAGTGGTGAGGAGAAAATCCTTAAACTAAGTTCCTCACTCGAACCTCAACAAGATTAAGACATCATCAAGGTAATACATTAAGGCCTTTGCCTATTCATATAAAGATATGCTAGGCCTAGACCCACACTTAGTACAACATAACATCATACTAGATCCTAGCATTAGACTAGTTAAGAAAAAAGTATGTAAGATAAGACTTGCTTTAGCCTTGGCAGTTCATGATGAGATCTCAAAACTCTATTGAGTTGGCTTCATTAGGGTTTTTGACTATGTAAAATGGATTTCCAACATATTGGTAGTCCCTATGAAAAATAGGAGTGTCCATATTTACATTGATTTCTAAGACCTAAATAAAGAAACTATTAAGGATAACTTCCCATTACCTAGCATTGATCAGCTTATCGATACCATGACTAGGCATGCCTTATTGTCCTTTATGAATGGGTTCTTAGGATACAACCAAATTAGGATCAACCCATAGCACCAACTTATCATAACCTTTATGACCCCTTGGGGAAACTTTTGCTATACTATGATGCCTTTTGGCCTCAAGAATGTAGGAGCAACATATCAACAAGCCATGACTTATATCTTCAATGATTACATGCTAGGGTTTTTTAATGACTATGTGGATGACATATTTGTTAAGCCTAAGGAGGCTAATGATCATGCTAATGATCTAGATCTTATGGTTAAACAATGCCTCAAATATGAGCTTAATATTAATCCTAAGAAATGTGTCTTTAGTGTCAAGACTGGCAAGATGCTTGGCTTTGTAGTATTTGAAGCAAAGATGTGTGTTAATCCTCATAAGGTTAAGTTTATATCCAAATTAGTAACACTTGCCAACGTTAAGGAGATTTGGGGATTGCAAGGTAGATTACAATTTATTCATAGGTTTATCACTAGGATTATAGATAAATTATGACCCATGCAAAACTTTCTTAAGAAAGGGTTGACTATGAGTGGATAGCTCAATGCCAAGAGGCCTTTGAAAACCTTAAGTAAGAGTTGACACAACTATCAATAGTCTATCCTTTGCAAGAAGGTAGACCCTTTTACATATACTTGGTCATCTCTAACACATTCATTGCCTCTCTGCTTTGTCAAAAACAAGATGATGAAGTAGAAATGCCTATATACTATCTTAGCCATGCATTAGTTGACCATGAAACCCAATACACTAAAGTGTAGAATTATTATCTAGCACTAGTCTTCTCATTGAAGAAGTGGAGACACTACCTCTTCAGAAGCCAAGTTAATGTCATTTGAAAAGATAATGTGCTTAGATCTATAACAACCAATATCTATGAGAGTAGCTATATAGCCCAATGAAAAGCCATAACCACATATTTTCAATCCTCAATGAAAGATCAAGCTATAGCTGTACAACTCATAGTTTCACTTGATGATGACCAAGAAATTGTAGATCCTGAGTTCCTTGATCATCATATTAATACTTTTATCCAAGTGCCTAAGGATTATGAGGTGCTCATGCAATTTGATGGAGCTTCAACTACCCACGAGACTAGTGCTACTACAATCATAATATTTCAATCTAGTTAAATCCAACCTTTCACCTATCATTTTGAGTTCCCATGTACCAACAACATAGCAGAATATGAAGATTTGATCAAGGGGATGATGGTAGCTCATGACCTAGGAATTAGATGCTTAGTTATTAAAGGTGATTCCCAAATTATGGTTAACCAAGTAATGGAAGTCTATGCATGTAAAGCCAAACATTTACAACCATACTGTGACCTAGAGAAACAATTGTTACAATAGTTTGTAGACGTTGATATCCAGCCTATACCCTCGAACAAGAAAGCCATAGCCAATGCAATTGCAACATTAGCTCTAAGTGTGATGCCAGACATGTTTAATAAATTGTCCACTTTAATCATGGACTATGTTGTTTCCATCATGCAAAACATTGAAGATACCTTTGTAGCCATCGTCAATACTACTCCTCTTAGGAAGTGGTATGATGATATTAAATTTTACCTCATGCATGGTGAGTCTTTGCAATGCCTAACTACTACCCAAAAGGATGTTGTAGAAAAAAGATCAAAGAAATATGTCATCATAGGTGATAAAACGTTATGTCAACACTCCTATGATGGTATATTACTAAAGTTCTTAGGTAAAACTGAAGCTAGAACAATCCTAGAGGAGGTTCATGATGGTGTTTGTGTAGGACATATGGGACCAAGAGCTATGGTTGCTAAGATTAGGCCGTTAGGTTACTACTAGCCCCATATGAAAAGTGATTGTATGCAAAAGCTTAAGCATTGTGACATGTGCCAATGACATAGTAACTTCATACACATACCACTAACAAAGTTACATACCACTTAGCTCACTTGGCTATTTCAACAATGGGGGTTAGATATCATCGAACCTATGACACCCAAGTCTTTTGTAGGTCATAGTTTCATCATCGCTGCAATTGAATACTTTATGAAGTGGATTGAGGCTATTCCTTGAAGGAATACCACATTTTAACAAGTTTGCAAATTTATCTTAGATAACATTATAGCTAGTTTTAGCATACCCATGACCATAGTAACAAATAATGAACCATAGTTTAGTAGTCATGAAATGAAAGATTTCTATCATAACCTAGGCATTAAAAATTATTTCTCATCACCTTATTATCCTTAGGCCAATGGAAAAGTAGAGGTGAGCAGCAAAGACATTATCAACTTACTAAAGAAGATGCTCAATAATGACAGCCATAAATGGCATGAGCGACTTGTCCATGCGTTATGGGCCTATAAAATAACTTATTGCATAGCAACTAGAGTAACCCCTTATAGCCTAGTTTATGGTTTTGAAGTTATTTTTCCTCTTGAATTACAAGTTCCATCACTTCAAGTAGCCTTAATTTACTTCATCAATGATTAGTAGAACAAGGAGTTATGGGAAGCAACCTTAGACTCGGTGGAGGAGTAATGTATGTAGGTGCTTACTCACATTGAACATTATTAAGAGAGGAAAACACAATAGCACCAACATAACTTGACCAAGCATAAGATCAAGGAAGGTGACCTAGTCTCAAAACCATCCATGAGCATGCTAATAAATTCTCAACCAATTAGGAAGGGCCCTTCTTGATCACCAAAGCCTATAATAATGGAGCATTCAGGATAGCTAACATGGATAGGATTGAGCTAGCCAATCTAGTCAATCACTTATATCTAAATCCATATTACACATAGTCGATGGTCATCAATAAGCGAACCTACTCTAAATTGGCCTGTTGAGGCCTTAAATTGGAAACACAGCCTTCCAAGACCATAAATCAACATCAAAGTTTGCTAAGACTCTAAACTGGCATCATAGTCTTTTATGACCTTGCATTAGCACCATGGCTTACCAATACTTTAATTGGTACCATGACCCACCATGGCTTTAAACTAGCAACATTGGTAACCTAGGTAGCTTCATTTTATTCTCCATGTGGCCTATATATGCATTGTAATGTTGTAACATGATTTGTTTGCTTGGTTTTCTTGTCCTCTTGGAGTTAGGTTTGTAGGACGAATCCTAAAGTCATCACAACAGTGTAACTCATTATAGTAGAAAATCATCACATGACCTCAATGTGTAAGATTCAAAGAGTTTTTTCTACTATGTTAAGAGTACTTATACCACTACTCTCTCTTCTCCCCCCCACTAGCACCACTCCTTGAGCCCAAACTCGTAGCCTGATGATAAGTTTCCCTACCTTAAGCAATGATGTTGGTCTATGTCTATCATTCATCTACTATATCCATATGATATTTCCTCAACATGCTCCATCCTCAAGTCCACATGGATGTAACACAATCCATCTAGTGGAAAAACCATTAAGTCTATCGAGCGTAATGTAGTTCATTCGATGGGATAACTCTCAAGTCTATTAAGTGTAACACAACTCACCTGAAAAAAACTATGTTAAACAAACCCTTGTAATGAAACCCAAGGAAGGTTTCACCTGACAAAAAAAGAGGGAAAGAAAATTTCCAAGGAGCTAAATGACCAAAGAATCCTTGAAGCCCGATGGCCAAAACACTCTTGGAGAAAAGTGGTTGATTCCTCAAACGCATTTGTCGAGCAACCAATACTTCAAAATATGTTAATACCATGCTACAACCATGGTGACAACACTTGAAATGCATCATTAGCCTCCATGACCATCTCCCTAACTACCACTACCATTCCTCCATCATCATAATCCAATGCCATCATCATAAGCACTCTTCGACATGGTTCAACATGACTAGATCAAGCATGAAGAGGGGATGTCAATGGTGGACCTATCATGGTGTTTTGTATTCTTTATTGATGCCTTTTGGTTAGTCCTCTAGATACAAAAAAAGAGGGGCCAATGAAACACCACCAAATTTGCATGTTGAAACCTTTGTAATCCCATCCCATGAAACCCAAGGCAATATTTTATTGTAAATGTGAAGGTTGTAACCAATAAAGGAGAAATCTCACATGTTTCATACTTTTGGGGCTAAAAATGCTTCATAAGTGACCAAACTCCTCATTCACAAAGTGAAACAAGTCACCTAGTATCTATATCTAGGCTTGGTGAAGTCAAAAATCTCTTTTAGAATGCCAAAAATGGAAATTTAATGGGTTTTATGCAGGGTATACATTTCTCTACATTGACACACCCCTTACAGGAGGTAAGCTAGCTAGTAGACTTCAAGGCTAGCATGGAGGGATGAAAGGAGGGTAGAACTCACCTACCCCTAGTGTGGAAAGGAGGGTAACCTAGCCTCAAGGGGTTAACCTTCACCCCTAGCATTGACCTCCCATCCCCCTCAATGTTGACACTATTCTCACCCCTCCCACCCCCCTTCCAAGGGGAGGGGAGGGGATCAACTAGCTAGGAGAGAGGGAGTTAAATAGCATGAAGGGGCTAGATAGCTAGGATGCATGAGGGTGGATCTCACTTAGCCCCCTTAAACATGGCAACTAATTTTTAGCAACTTGGTAGCTAATTAATCAACAATTTGACAACTAATTTTTAGCTGATCAATTAGCAATTTGGAAACCAATTATGTTGGCCATTGGAAGTAAATTTATAGCCAATTATGTCAGCCATTTGTAGCCAGTTTGTAGCTTGAATCATGGCCATAACCCTATAAAAAACAAACCTTGGCACCATGTTAAGGTTCCACACTTTTGCAATTTAACACCCTTGGCATTTTGGCATCCAAGAGCTCTTACTTCCTTAGTAAAAACATAGCTTCTTGGAGCCTAGTAGCATGGAACCTTTATAATTTGTTACCCCTATTACTCCCCCCTTTTGGATCTATGAGCTTTGGGTGTCAACATTGCCTCCATGGGATCGTCAAATCCTAGCGTTGTGCACTTTTGCCTCCCCAATCCTTGACAATTCCCTAGCCCCAACAGCAACCAACTTTGTAGATCTAAGGTGGTGATAAAGGAGGTTCAATAGCATCAAGAGTGGCAGAGATACCAAATTATGGAGTTGATTGTGGCTTTAACAGGCTCTAAACCCTTGCCCAAGTGAACCCCCCTTTGCCCCCCTTTTGGGCACCAACTTTGTACACATCTTTATTCATTTAATGAAATTTATGATTTTAGTTTGTGTCCAATTTTAGATATCATTATTATATTTTTAGTGCATTATTTTATAGATCTACATCTTTTAAACTTTTTGCACCCCCATTTTACATTCCCCTTAAGTCCTTGGGTGATCTGCTGGATCATCTAGGGCATCCTAAATCCTATTTTTCTTGTGAAGGCCCTAGGGGATTTAGGGTTGAGGCCAAATGCAACTAAAAATCCTTGGTTTTTCTAGTGACATATTTTTCGTCGCAACACTCAAACCTTTACAATGGACCATTGGACATGTGCAATGAAAGCTAAAATTAAAATGATGCAAAAGAGAGAATTATGGGAGTTAGTACCCTATCTAAATGAATGATAACCTATTAAGAATTGGTGGATATTTATGACCAAACTAAAAGATGATGGAACACTAGATAAGTATAAATCTTGATTGGTTATCAAAGGATTCTCTCAAATTAAGGAAATTAATTATAAAGAAACATTCACCCCTACTACATGCATGGTGACCTTTAGGATAATTATCTATTTTTCTACCAAGTTGAGATGGAAAATTCATCAAATCGATGTCAAATCTACTTTCTTGTATTGAGATTATGAAAGGTTATTTATAAACTAAAACAAGAATAAATCTATATGAAAAAAGTAGAGCGATTTGTAAAAGATGAAAGGCTTATATGTAGATTATGAAAGGTTATTTATAGACTAAAACAAGTACCATGAGTATGATATCAAAAGATTGATCAATTCATGATCAAATATGAATTTATTAATTCTTAGAAAGATAGTAACCTTTACATATTTAAGAAAAATAAAAAGATTCAAATCCTTCTAGCCTTTCATGGTGATGATATATTGATAGCAATAATGGAAATACAAATCATAGAAAATTTTAAGCATTAGTTATCCCTTCAATTTGATATATTAGACCTTGGCTTGGTGCACAATTATCTAAGAATAAAATTATGATAGGAATCAAGTGAGATAAATCTATCCCAAATGAAGTATACAACTAATTTATTACAAAAATATAATATGTTGAAATGCAAAGAGTTTAATATTCTAATGGATTCTAAATTCAAAATTTAGTATTGAAGGATAAATTATGGATTTACTTAATATCAATAGATCATTTAAGCTCTTATGTATCTTATGAATATAAGATCATCTATTACATATATCATAAATCAACTAGCCATGGCAATGTAAAGGCCAAATTATCATCATATGCAAGAAGCCTTCTTGATCTTGAGATATATTAAAGGTACATTAACAGATGGTCTAATATTTAAAGCAACATCATTAAAAATAATGGAAGCATATATAGATGTATATTGGGTTGATGATATGATTAACAAACATTCCCACATTGGCTTTCTAATTCAGGTATATAAAAATCGTATAAGTTGGAAAAGTAATAAATAGAGAGTTGTGTCTCTCTTATCCATGGAAGCTAAGTATTGTGCATTACAAAAGATGATTCTAGATGTAATATGGATTGAGTAGATCCTTACAAAAATTAGTACTAAGGTTCCAAAATCCATTAGAATTCACTATGACAATGAAGCAACAATCAAAGTTATTCAAAATCCAATCTATCATGAGAATAGTAAACACATTGAAAGAAGCATTTACTTCATAAAAAAGTATTTGAAGAAATATATCAATGTCTAGTATATTTCGACCAAATCTTAGAAAGTATATGGATTTATGAAAGCTCTTACCAAATAATCATTTAATATGTTCTACGAGTACCTTTCCTTGATGTCCTTACTTCGCAATCTGAAGTAAGAAGATGACTATGAAGATTACGAAAGAAATTTAATATTATGTTTGGAGAAGCTACCCTCCAACATTTTTATCATCTTTCTTTCACTTCATATTATTAACATAAAGTGCAATGGAATGAACACAAAGATAAATTATGAATTAAGGATAAGTATTAGATGGTAGTTCATACATTATCTTGATACGTAAGTCATTGTTATTAAGTTAACTCATTCAAGTCATAAAAATGTGTTATGATTCATAAGATATTTATGTATAAGTCAATTATTATAATCCATAAATTATTTGTTAGATAAATTACAATTACAAATCATAACAAGTAATAAGCAAGTTACAATGTTTTGTTACAAGTTGTAACAAAGTATTTTGTCAATTACGATGAGTCATAATCCTTCATTATGTTAAAGATCTAGTCAATACTAAGTTAGTGTGTGTTTAGTAGAGTAAAAGAAGTACAAGTAGATTTTTTCATGATTATGGAACAAATTGTTACAATGAAAAGATCCAAGAATACAAGCTTACAGAAGAGAGTTATTTGAAGAAAAGAAAATATTATTGATAACGAAATTATGTTACCAAAGATTCTCATGAATTATGAAATCCTGTAAAGCACTTCTAAATGACACTATGTTAACTTTAACAATCCATTATTTTGTCTAGTTTGCTAAGAAACATAGAAAAAGATTTTCTAAAGTTTCTTGAAATATTTTCATTAGTAGCAATAAAGATGAAGGACTTGGCCTCATTAATTGTTATAACTAGGGTATTTCTCTTGCAATAAAATAGATTGCAAAGTTCATTAATAGGGATGATATTTAAATACTCCTTTCAATAAATATACTTATGTAAAAAAAATATAAAACTGATAATAGTTGATCTTCTAATAAATTTCTTTATTATCTTTTTTTTTTCCTTAGGAGATTTTATTTCCTGGTTTTCTAATTCCTAAAAATATTTAAAAGACATGGTGTAAGCTTAGTAAATATTGGAATTACAATAATATTATAGTTTTAGAAGATATGCTTCAAAAAATTAGCTCATGATAACTTTCTTTTAAGAAGGAGCTTGGGCTAATAATGCATCTAAATTGTGTACCAGTTTAAGTAGGTTTGGTATCACTACAATTTCTTGTTTGCGTATGTACTATAGATGGATTGCTTGAAATGAAGATTCTAGCCTCTATGGTTTAAACTGAAAGAGGAAAAAGAATTTCAAAAATTTACTTTATAATCTTAAGAATTTTTTAAAAGTTAATAATAATTTGCATCAAGTTTTTCTATATATTTTATTAGACAAATGGCAAATATGTTTCTCCCTTTAATTTCAAAGTTTTTTATGATATTATTATAAAGAATGATTTTATTCATAACAAATTCAATAAGACCTAGAAAATGCAAATATCATCGCACTTTTAAATGAAAAAAAATAAAAGATATTTGGATAGCTCCTACATTTATTAAAATTTATATTTTTTATGGTATTTTATTCATCAAGGTCTTTCTATTAGTAATCGTCTTAAACATATGAGAAGACTTTCTCCTCAATGTATTCTTTGTAAAAGTAAAGACTTATTTTCTTGTGGTTTTTTCTTAAGTGTCATGTTTCTCAACATCTAGAATTTGTAACTTTTAACCAAGTATTAATGAAGTCATCCTTGGTGATCAACATTCTTTATCTACTTCATTTCTTTGCATTTGAAACTATCTTTGACTCCTTATTCTCTACTCTATTTTCAAAATTTGTTGTGCAATTATTGTTTAGTAGTAAGAGTATTACTATAACCTCTCTTTAAGTGTCAAATACTAAAATTCTCAAAGATTTTTCTTTTCAGCTACAACTTCAAGTATAAAAGCTTTCAATCAAAGCTAAAAAATTAATTTGTTTTCTACAATATTAATTTCTTTCTTTCTTTCTTTCTTTCTTTTTTGAGACTCAAGGATGAAAAGCTTTTAGCTTTTGTTACTATTTGTTATTTACTTCTGATTAATGTATTGTTTATTCTTTAGAGATATTTTTATCCTTTTCTTTATAGGAAATACTTTAGTAAGAAGTGAAAATCCATGAGGGTGCTTTTAAATAAAGACAAGGCTTGATCCTTTTCCTACCCCAAAGGAGAGGCTTTTCAAGATTAGTTGTAAGGATAAAAATCTAAAAAAACATATCCAAAACTGTTAGGCCTTGTCTTTAGACTCTCTCTTCGATGATCTAATATACTTAGAATGTTTTTAATATTATTATTCATTTTTTTAGGTCCAACACTCCCCATTTGTGACATCTTTTTTAGTCATAAATAGCTTTAAGTGGTTAGGTCATTATCTTGTTAGGAAAAAGGTTATTAGTTCAAGTCATACTTCTTGCATCATTATATTCCTCAATAATTCTTCTAAACTATCATGTTAGCTATATGTTTTAGAATATACTTATTTTCTTTCTTTTAGGTTCTAATACCTCCATCTAATTAGTTGCATCTCTTCTCTTTAGTATTATTCAAAAATATAGCACATATAGTGCATAGATTGTTTTACAAGAATATAGTACATGAACTTAAATATTTGAATCCCAAACTAATATTAATATAGTCCAATTAAAAATTTATAACTAAACACTATCCACCAAAATCAAACCCATGACTTGGAGCTTTCAAATTAAGACTCTTACTATTAGACTAACACCTGATTGTTACTTGAATTTGAATATTCAATTCTACATTAATAAACTTTTCATTATGTACAAATTATCTTATAATTTTAGAGAAATTCTTTGTTGGATCATTGAATATCTAGTAAAAAACAATATTTAGCGATCAAGGCTTAAGTAGTAAGGGCTTTAGTGGAGAGGGTCTTAGTGGTGAGGATTTTAGTGGTAAGGGTTACAATGGTAAGGATTTTAGCATTAATCTAACATAGAAAAGGATTTGGTAATAAGGATTTTAGCATTGTATATTGAGAATCATTGAACTTAGAAGTGGTTGGGGGGAGGGGAGGGGGGAGCTGGGGATGCAGGCACAATGAATAAGTTCCTCAAATTAAAATTTGTTGAGATAAAGCACACACACCAAATTTAATGTGGTTCCCCAACTTGGGTAGTCCATACTCAGAGGATAGTTCACAAGCATACCTCTAAACTTTGTTGCTCTCAAATGTGGTTTGAAGGGTACCACACCCTGTACATGGCCTATGCTCCACTCTAAAGTGATTCAATGCTATGAATCCACTTAATACCACAAGGTCCTAACAAGCTTAGAATGTGGTTTCAAGGATCCCACTACTTTTACAACTTGAGCTCTGCTTTGGAGTGTTTTGGTGCTATACCAACACTCAATCCCACAAGATCCCATCTAGCTCAAGTAAGATGCCTTCTTGCAAGAAGCACATCAACCCTATAGGGCAACAAAAGAGAACAATAATTATAAGGGATAAATGCAACTAAATTTTCTTATCCTTATACTTGAGGTACATCTCACTTATACCAGTTACAAAAAATAAATTATTGTACAATGAGGAGCAAAAATGATTATAATGATTGTCAAATGATTATAATAGATAATACACAATGCTTTCTCATTTCCCAATGTAAATGATATCTCATTATAGCTACTATATTTCTGAATCCATCTCAAAACTTGTGCAATGCCTAACTAATGATCACTAAAGACATCTTCTTCAAGATTGAGACATCTTTCTTCATCTAACCTCCATTCTAGGAAGACATCTTCTTCACATGAAAGACATCTTCTTGACTAGAAATAAGTCTACCATTTTTCAAAGATGTCTTCTTCTTTCCTACCTTCTTGAAAGAAATTTTTGGAATTTGAAAGACGTCACTTCTGCAAGGGCTAAAAATGAAACTACTCATTTTGATGCTAGGAGCCTCTAGATACCTCCAAAAAAGTTCCCATAGACCTTATAACCTTCTAGACTCATCAAAATGAGCCAAAAACACTCAAAACATGCCAAAAATCTAGGAATCATCTTCAACAAAAATAGACACATTTTTCTTAAATTCTTCATATTCGTTCATGCTCCCTTGAGTTCTTGTGATCTCAACTTTGCTTGTGAGTCCTTGAGTTCCTTTACTCTTGCTCCTTTGAACACACTAACCACACAAACATCCTTGTACTCCATTTTCCTTAATGTTTTGACATACCAAAAATTCAACAATCTTTCCCTTTTTGGTAATGTTTAAAAATTAAGAAAATGGATTAGTATTTATTATAATATCATAATACATAAGCTACTTCTCCCCCTTTTTGGACATGACCAAAAAGGATGATGCATATAAACTTTTCTCTTAAAGATATACCATAAAAGAGTAACTTCATATAGTATGCATGAACAATATCACAAAAGAAAAACTCTCCCCATTATGGGATAGGAATAGAAAGGATAATGTACAAAAATGAAGACATATAAATTCCAATATTTCCCATGATATTAGTTTAAATATGTCCACCAAATCCCAATGGTGCTCAATCATAGTTATTAAAACATATATTTCATGATTCTATACTCATTGAGTATTCTCTTACTTGTAAAACATTAATAAAAGGATAAGGAATAGAAATTTCATGGTAGGTGAGTAAAAACAAATGCATATTTAGCTTTTAAGACAAAGCAATGCATCAAACACAACCAATCATTTTTTATCTGAAAGAAGATTCATAAGCTAATATATGATAATCATGTTAAAGGAAAAAAATAGCATATGGATATACCTCATATCTTACCAAAAGAGATCATGAACACCTATTCTAGTACAACACTTTTTCAAGTATGTCTCAATGTAAGGACATTAGGTACTTAAAAAGATATATTGTCAACATACAAAATGTTAGACAATAAATAGATCTCATAGGTAAGTTTATATGACATATAAGCATCAGGAGCTTTCATCATAAAAGTTCATCTTTAGTTAATAAATGTCATATTTTACAACATTTCCAAATGAATATGCTCTTCCTTGCTCATTTTTAGCTAAGGGTGAGTTTAAATATGAAGTTTTGCTACTTGAGTGCATTTTGGTAAAAGCCTCAAAAGACTCCCCCTACACTGATGGCCTCTTGGATTAGGTATAGGCTCCCTCTGCATATGTGTAGATTCTAATGCTCCCTTTTGGTCCTTTTGGATCAACTTGTTCTTTTCTCATCAAACTACTATCCCTACAAATCAACGTTAAGATCAAATATGGAGACTAGAGTCTCCTATTAATAGTAGTTCATAATGCTTCCTTTTGCAATGATATTTTTCTTAGAAGATTCATGAATTGCACTGAAGGTACTAATTCAAATTCTTCAATTATCATACAGCAAAAATCTTCTAAAAGAAATTTAACTTTATGATTTTTAAACAAACTCATATCTTAAAGCAAAAAGCTTATCAGTTCTTGAAATTTATGTAAGGATTTTAAATCACTTGAAACTAATATATCAAAAGATGATTTTCCAATAAATTTTTTTAAAATTTTACAAGTACCACAAACTTTCATTTAGTTATAAGATTAATCACATCATGCTCATACATACATGAGAGATACCATAATTTAAAATGTTCTAATAGTATCAAATATCTTCTCTTTTAAGCACTTATCTTAAAACTAGAGAATACTAAAGCTAACATCCCATAGCTTGAAATGAAGTAAGCACACATCAACATGATTTAGTCCTTCCAAATTAAATACTAATAAAATATTTAGCAAGAAATGAAATAAAAACTTACCTTGACTTACCTTACTTTCAACTAAGAATAAAGGTCGCTAGAGTGCTAGAGAATGAGATTCCTCTTTTGAGGTTTCTCTTCTTTCATAGAATTCTTCAATTTCTAAGGTTGCCTCCCTTTCACAATTTGGCTAGAGAGTGTCTTCTCATTCTTAGGTTCCTTCCTCTTGATCCTCCAAAATTTCTTGACTCCTTTGTGATCTCTCCTCCAATCCATTTTTCCCTACACAAATTCCTTTCTCAATCCATTTTGATAAGACCAAGGAGTCTTATGATATGACCAGGTATTCATATGATAAAACTTTAAATTGCACTCCCATTATTTATGCTCAAACTTATTGTAATAATAACATCTAAACCTCCTATTGTAGTAAGAGTGATTAAAATGATCAAGCCTTTTAGGAGTCTTTTTATGGATAAGAGCTTCTTCTAATGTAGTACCCTTACTACTTAGAGATTCCTTTAGATGGGATGAAAGTTGTGTAGGTTCTTCTTCTTGGGAACAACATCCAAGTCCAGTTTTATCTTTTGGAATTCTTCCTTGTCCAAGAACCATTCAAAGTGACTCTTTCCCTTTAACCAACCTTTCATTTACAAATTTGACATCTGTAATTTCCACTTTAGCCTAATCATAAGACAAGGTTTGTTTTCCATTCTCAACACTTAGGCCTAGTAGTTATTTTGTAAGATTGGACATTGTTGAATTTAATAGAGAGATCTCATGATATTTTTTCTTAACTTGCTTATTCAACTTATTATAGAGATTTTGAAAAGATAATAATTCATTACATAACAAATCAAACATTTTTTCCTCATTTAGTTCATCATCTAAGGAGCTGACATCATCATTTGTAAGGCCCATATAGAAGAGGTGTGAATCTTGAGTATCATCATCCACTTCTTTTGCATTTTTCTTTCCATCATCCCAACTTAAATAGAAGTTGGTCTTCTTCATCTCCTCATCATTTCTATCCCTCTACTATAACTTGCGATTACTAGGACATTCAAAGGCTACATGTCCTCTTCCATCACATACCCAACATTCTATTGAAGAGGAATCAAAGTTAGAATTTGGAAAAGTTCTATTACTTTTCTTACCTTGTTCTTTACCTCTAAATTGATTAGATCCTTGTTGATTGAAATTTTTACTTCTTCTTACCATAAGACTTTGTAGCATTCTTAGGAGAAGAGTTATCTCCTCTTCATTGCTTATATCTTATTTAGCAGATTCCTTTTCTTTGGAGGTTGATTTTAGGGTTACAGGTTTTTCTTGAATAACACCTTCACTTATGAGGTTTAATTCATAAGAAATAAAAGCACTTTGAAGCTCTTAGAATTTCAAAACAAAAAAGTCTCTAATCTTCTCCATGGTGGTAACCTTTGGTCTAAGTTCTAGTTGGAAGTTCTAATCATTTTAAATATGACATCACTTTCAGGTAAATCTTTAATAGTATCTCTAATAGCCACAACAAGATCATTTTCTCTAGATAAATAATCTTTTATTCTCTCCTTCTCTAATTTTGAGCTTATCGTAATCACTTTGCAAACCCAAGAGTTTAGATTGCTTAACTATTAAAGTTACCTCATAAGTAGCCTCTAAAGTTACCCAAATTTCTTTGGCCATTTTACAACCAGCTACTCTATTAAATTCAGATTTATTCAAATCATAATGTAAATAAATTTTTGCTTTAGAATCAAAGATGAATTTATCTTTTTCTTCTTGAATAAATTTGCTGCATGGCTTAACCACTTTTGTTATGCTATCGATAGGAGGTGTATAGCCTTCAAGGATGGACTCCCAAACTTTGAACTCCATAGATTTGAAGAATCCTTTCATCCTAGCTTTTAAATAGGTGAAGTTTAATCCATTAAACATGGATGGCTTTGTATAAGATATCCCCTCCATTATTCACTCTTGAAGTTGATGATAAAGAAGAGTACCAAGCTCTTATACCACTTGAGGACCATTGAACTTAGAAGGGGATGAATAATTTTCCTAAATTAAAATTCATTGAGACATATCACACACACCAAATTTAACATAGTTTCCCAACTTGGGTAGTCCACACTAGGTGGGTAGTTTGCAAGCACACCTTTAAACTTTATTACTTTCAAATGCATTTTGAATGGTACCACACCCTATACAAGCTCTAACCTCTACTTCAAAGTGATTCAACACTATGAATCCACTTAACCCCACTAATAAATTTGAAAATCTTATCATAGCATCATTACAAGACATAAAACAAGATATCTACATGCAACTACTCTCAAATAATTTCTAGTTGCATCATGGAAGCATATGATTAGAAAATTGCATTGCTAAATTAAATAAATGTTTTAAATATTATCCATACTCAAAGAGAAGATTGAGGGAAAAAGGAAGATTAGTGTTGCTTTGGTAGGAATCCTATTGGTCTTGAACCAATGGAATTAACATTAAAATCATGATGCAATCCTGTTACAATCTTTGAAAATGATGTTGAGTGAACTACCAAGAATTCTCATATATATCATTTCATTTAAGAAAATATAAAAGATATTATAATACATATGATACAATAAAATCCATGTTTCCATGGTAGAGGAGAAAGTATTTGTAATTTTATATTGTATGAATTTTATGAATTTTATATTTACAAGAAATAAAAAAACACACACATGTATACAAATCCCTCAAGGAATAGGGGAAATGCTCATTCACACACATACACATACATATGTGTTGCAATCCATCAAGGAACAAGTGTAACACTACATATGAAATGCAAATAAAGTGCTCTTAGCCATAACCTCAATGGCCTAACATCATGTCATATAGTTTTGATCTTCTTGAATATGGTTGAGTCATTGCAAAGAATAAGAATTAAATAAATATTTTTATGATTTTAATGTTTTATAATGTTTTTGATATTTTAAAGATTTAAGGAATCAATAGTTAAAGGGAGGAGAAATCATAAAGTTTAGTCACTATAAAAACACTATAGTCCACATTGACCAAATGATTCTCAACTACATAAATAGGACAATACTCTGACAAAGTCTAGTCACACTTGTAAATTTGATAACTTAAAACACAAACACATAGGAAAGGAAATTAACTTATCTAAGGGAAAAATAGCTCTTGATACAAAATTTGAAATCACAAGTCCAAGAAATGATTAAATAAAATTATGTGTGACAACTCTTCTTGGGTATTTATAGTTTTCACATGGGAATAGAAAGAGTTCATCAACACCTAGATGCTAATTAAGGCTTGTCAATGTCATACTAGCTACCCAAAGTCACATTGTAGGTAAGGGAAGTCATGCATGACCAAGTAGAGGATGTACTGGCACCCTTGTGCTAACACAAGGGGTGCACTAGTATAGGGTAGTCAACATACCTGCATCACCCCACCCCCCAACCTTCACATCTATCACAACTAATTACTTTTCTACTAGAATAAGCTGAAATCTAAAGGAACATGTCAAAATAGCCCTGGGACATCTAAATGAAGCCAAAATAATCTAAATCACCTAGAACCATGCATGAAATTTTATAATGTAACATGAAAGACAAGAATGCATTGCCAAGGACCAATAACCTTAACCAAATTTACTAAAATACAAACACAAGGTACATAAAACACTTCCTCATATTGAGAGCTTATAACCGACATATAAATTGCTACTAGATGCTTCATCATTCCTCCATGACTAGATAAATCTAGTCTCGTAACTTTAATATTTAAAACACAATGACTATGACTATATACAAGGAAAGGTCAATATGGAGAAATACAATTATACAAATACTTTGACATAGAACTCATTACAAAACTATCACTTTGAGAAGATAGAGGCTAAAGAGTGAGGACTAATAAGGAAAGTTCCTTGGCACATCTAAGGAATTGAAAATGCCATGTGATGTATGATGTTTGGCATAACCTATTGAGTTTATCTTTAGCTACTAATTGTTGTGTATATCCCTCTTGTGGTTCTTGGACATGATCACTTCAACTCCAAATCTACCTTTCATGGGAGGCTCTCAGGTTCTAGATTAAGCAAGTTTTCTCTAAGTGGTACTAAGGATGTTATCCCCACAAGCTCAAGGGTATAGCTACTAAGGCATACTAGCTAAAATGATGCTAAGAATCATGTGAAATCCTTAAGCATTAAATCACCATTGAAAAAATTATGTGCAAAAACAATGATAAATATAATCCCTAAGGACCACAAGAAGAACGACTTTACAGCCCAACACTAGACACATACATGAATATGACAACAAAATAAGATAAAAAATCACATATCCAATGGTATCTATCCCCCATAATTGAGTTGCATGATACCCACTCTAGAAAACATTAACTAATAGCATGCATTGGAGAACACTGGCATAACAACTATAGATGTAAACATGTGAGACAATAAACCAAAAAGAGTTTAAAAACTTATGATGCAAATATGAAGGAAAATCAAGATTATCAAATGTGTAGGCAAAAAATGAAAGTGAAGGATGATAGTCTTGGTTAAATCATTAGGCCCATTAAGTTGCAACCTCACATGTAAAAGATCAACTAAGTATCTTATGTCATGCAATCATCACTACCTTGAGGGTTAATATTGAGTCCACTTGCTTACAAATCCATGTCATCGAGGATTCACAAATGGATACTTCCCATAGTAGGATCTTGCCTCTATCACCCTTGTAAAACTTGTTGATGGGACACCTATGGATTCCCATAAACCAGTGAGATATTACCATCGAAGGCAAGTCTATTCCCTTGAATGATCAATCCTATCCTCCACTTTGTTGTGTTAATTTCCTATCATGCATAATAATGGATAAGAAATGAAATGGAATGAATGAAGAAGGCATGATGGATAAGAGAGGGAGAGATTGTGCAACATCATTGGATCTCTAACTAACCATTCAATTAGCTCATAAAGCACATAAGCACATCCTACATACTATGAGAGATCCACTATCATGTCCCATCATTGTTACTTACTCACTTGATAAGAATAGTTTTTCAAATTTCCCTTCCAAGTGCAAGGTCACACCTACAACAACCACTATCATCTAGCCTTGGTTATTGCACAATCTAACCCTTGGTGAAATCAAAGCAAGCTAATAGACTACAAAACATCCAAGAGTTAAGATTTAGGTTTGATTTTCCTCCATCCATGCATGTATGCATGGTAGATTCCTTGAATTTTGATCTACCAAAATCCTCCCATATATCCCTCCAAGTGTGTTCACCAATCTTAATCCCAATAGAGATTACATCACCATGACTAAAAGACTATGAAGATGATCATGATATGGATCAATGATTGCAAATTTTGACCCTTGAAGACAAATGGATTTAGAAATTGGGTGAATGTACTAATTAATGTTACTAAAGTTTCCTAAGAAAGAGACTTTTGGGCCTTCATGGCCATGAGTAGGGATGAAGTAGAATATTATCATGAACTATTACATTAGAATTCAAGTAATCTAAAAAATATTTTGAACATGAAAAAGGCTTATATGAGTATTGGTTCAATTGCTTGCCTAGCTTATTTGAGTAATTACATGATTGATCCAAGATGATAAAAGTACCAATTTGTGTGGGCCAATAATAGTAAGATTACATTACTCTTCACATCATCTCTTCTTCTTATTTTTTTAAATTTTCATTTTTTTATCTCTTTACTTTTCATGTTCTCTTACCTTTTTTTCTCTTTTATTTTATTTCTTTTTCTTCAAAATTTTTATATTTTTATTTTTTTTCTTTTTTCCATGAGAACATAGTTTTCAATGTTGTGTGACGATTATGGAACTAATTTGAGTGTTGTATCACTATCTAGATTCTTTAACATGGATGATAGGAAAATTCATCCCTCACCAAATTACATGCATGGGTTTGCAAGATTACAACCCTCTTCTAACCATGGTGGCTAGGAAAGGCAACACATGCACCTTAAGCCAATCACATTGATTAAACCCATTTCATGGTCATAAGGACCCTTGATGTCATATCCTTTTCTTCGTGTGATGAAGCACTCTTCTAAGAAATCTAAAGCTCACATCCTAAGATGTGAATCCATCACATGCCCATGGTTCCAATAGCATCAACTTCACTAGCTGGCAATGTAAATCTAAGCTCCCAACTAAATTTGATCTTGGTTGATCAAAGATGGATAAAAGAAAATGAATAATGAATTTTTTTTTGTATGAACATTTCATCAATCAAGGCTCCACATTAGATCCATTTAGCACTCTTTCATCATCACCACATCTGTAACCCACACATCCACCATTGTCTTCTTATGCAAGCATTTATAAATCACATTCATTAGTTTTTCCATACACATGAACATGCTTAAGAGAAGGTAAAAATCATGAATGATTGATTGTTAAGCTCAAAAATATAAAGAGTACTAACTAAACACACAAACTTTATTAAGACACATAAGTACAATAGAAGAATGGAACAAAAAAAATTTAACATGACATGGAGGATTCTCCCTTAGAAATAATTCATGTTTATCACCTTATAGACCTCTAAGATTAGAACACAAGATATTCTTTATAATTCTTCAAGTGTTGTCCATTAACCAAAATGATTCTCTCTTCCTCATCAAGATTATAAATGTGGACTATGATAGATTGGTTATTAGTATAAATAATATATGCTCCTTCCCATTGAAATTGAAACTTACCCAAATCAACCAAGTGGAGTAACTTAAAATAGAAGATCCTATCATCAATTTTGAGGTCAAGACACAAAAATTATGATAAGCCTTTATGTAAGAATGTTCTAAGTTCATTGTGTGTACCTTTTTGTATGTTAGAATGTTAAGTAAAATGGAGTCAAAGGTTGTTTGTTGGTTTTATGATTTTTCTTTTTGTAGGACAACATACATAGGAAGCCAAGGTGAGATAAAGCCTACATTAATGACAAGGAATGAACTGGTTTACAGCTCAAAGGAAAAGGTCATCCACAAAGTCTCAAGTGAACATGCAAGAATTCAAAAAATGTGTACAAGAACCAAATAACTCACATGCAAAGTTATTATCATTCAAAGAATATGGAAGTACAAGGTTATGACCAAGGAATAGAGAAATCATCATCCAAACAAAGGTGACTAAAGACGTCTCCAAAAAATAGTAGATGTCTTAGTAGAATTAAAGGATGAATAGGCAAAGATGTACCTCCAAAATAGCAAACATCTTTTATCAGGCACAATTTTAGAAAGACATCCTTCCCCAAATGAAGATTTCTTCCCAAAATAGAGGCCAAATGTAGAAAGGTGTCTCAATCAAAAAGAAGACATCTTCCATGACTATTATCTAGCCATTACACGAGTTCCAAGATGGATTTAAAAATATAGTGGCTATAAGAAGACATCATTCTCATTGGGAAATATGCAAGCTCTTATACAATCATTGTGTAATCATTTGGCAATCATTGTACTATTACTCCTCATTGTATTATCATTTGTCCATTGTAAAGTGTGTTGTACCTTAAAGTACAAGAATCAACAAACTAAGTTACATTCATCCTTTGTAATTATTATTCTCCCTTATTACCTTGTGAGGTTGATGTGCTTCTTGTAGGAAGGCATCTTGATTGAGCTTGTCTTAATCCTGGGGGATTGAGTGTTTGTGTAGCACCACAACACTCTAGAGTAGAGCTCAATATTGTCAAGGTTGTGGGAGCCTAGAAACCATATTCTAAGCGTATTGAGACCTTGTGGGGCTGAGTGGTTGCTATAGCATCACAACACTCCAAAGTGGAGCTTAGATCTTGTACAAGGTGTAGTACCCTTCAAATCACATTTGAGAGTAACAAAGTCTAGAGATGTGCTTGTGTTCTATCCTCTAAATGTGGACTACCCAAGTTGGGGAACCATGTTCAATTTGGTGTGTGTTCTTTGTCCAAAGAATTTTAATTTAAGGAACTTATTCATTCCCCCCATCCCCCACCCCCTTCTAAGTTCAATGATCCACAAGTGGTATTGTAGCTTGGTACTCTTCTTTGTCATCATCAACTTTAAGAATGAACAATGGAGGGGACATCCTACACAAAGCCACTCATGTTTGATGGATTCAAATTTCCCTATTGGAAAGCTAGAATGTAAGGGTTCTTCGAATCCATGGAGTTTGAAGTGTGGAAGTTAATCCTTAAAGGCTATGCTCCACTTGTTGAAAACTTCACCAACATCATCAAGCCTTGCACCAAATGGACACAAGAGGAGAAAGATAAGTTCATGCTCAATTTAAAAGAAAAAAAATTGTATATATTATCCTTTGAATAAATTTGAATTTAATAGGGTAGCAAGATGTAAAATGGCCAAATAAATTTGACAAACTTTAGAAGCTACTTATGAAGAAACCTCTATTGTTAAGTAATCAAAATTTTTAGTTTTACAAAGTGAATACAATAACCTCAAAATGAAAGAAGGTGAAAAAATAAAAGATTATTTCTCTAGAACCAATGATCTTATTGTAGCTATTAGAGAAATAGAAAAATATTTTCCCAAAAGCAATGTCATCATTAAAATGATTAGAACTCTACAACTAGAGTTCAAACCAAAGGTCACAGCTATGGAGGAAATTAGATATTTTTCAACCTAGAAATTTGAAGATCTTTAAAGGGGTCTCATTGCTTATGAAATGAATCTCATAAGAGAAGAAGGAATCCAAGAAATACCTATTTCTTTAAATACTACCTCCAAGGAGAAGGAGTTCAATGAGCATGATGAGGGCAGTGAAGATGAGATTGCCTTTCTCTCAAGAAAGTTGCAACAATCGCTAATAAGAAGAAAAAAGGGAGAATCTCAACAAAGATCCAATTTATTCAAAGGTAGAGAAAGAGGTAAACATTTTTTGAATTCTAACTTAGATTTCTCTTCTATAGAATGTTGGATTTTTGGAAGAAGAGGCCATATGTCCTTCAAATGTCCTAGTGATAGAAAGGTACAACCAAAGAATAAATCTAGCCATGAGGAATTAAAGAAGACCAACTTTTATACAAGTTGGGATGATGGTGAGCAAAGTGAAGAAGAATCATGCATTTTCTTCCAAAGATTCACATCTCATATGCATGGTGCTTACAAATGAAAATTCCTCTCATATGGCTGAACAAGGGGGTAAGTGTGACAAAAGGTATAGTGAATTTAAATAAGAAATTTCTCTTTTACATTATTTAATTAGGAAGGCAAAGAAACTTGTAATTGCTACGCTAGAAGCTATCCATTCTAAAGTGAAATATGAGATCTTAGACATAAAATCTGAGATTACAAAACTAACCTCTTTTAATAAGAATTGCAGCAAGGTTCAAGAAGATGAGACTCCTAAAAATAGTCAAAGAATTTGGAGGAAGTTATGCATGAAAATCCAAGCTCAAGCATAGTCAATTTTGATAATTTTGATCATAAGAAAAATACTTTATTTGTGTATAAAACTTGTGATAGTAAGCAATCTCATAACTATGCTCATGATAATCAAAGAAATATTAATGCTTGGTCTTGTTAAAAATGCTTTGGTAAGGTAATTGTGTAGGTACCAATAGCTAAAAATGAAAAGAAGTGGAGAATTAAAAATGATACAATAAGTGATCAATGGTTTTATCATAAAGAACATGAACAAATACATACATCATATATACCATCTAATGAAAGAGAACCTAAGGATGAGGAGGTACTTCATGATAGGGGACTTCATATTAAACTCCATTAATCTTCTCTTCTCATTGGCAAGCAAGGTAAGTCAAGGTAAGTTTAATCTCTTTGCTTGCTAGTTAGTTTATAAGTATATGATTTGAGAAGTCAAAAAGTGTTGTGTCTTGCCTAGATTAGAATTATGGTGGAATAATTTTTTAGAGCATCTCTTACATTCATCTTTGGGATTAATGCATTTGGTTTATGGAAATATCTAGTGTAACACTTATATTGGTTTCCTTTGGGTCATTATCTTGTAATATTTTTTAGTTTGATTTCTTTCTTATTTCAGTCTTATCCAATCAGAACTTCTTATGATGATTTGCTAAGCTCATTCCCTTTGGGATATTTTTCCATTTATGAAATAAGATAAGTTTCTAAATATTCTATCAATATTATTGATTGGAGGCCTTAGTCTCCACATTTGATCTTAATGTTGACTTGCAATTAAAGTGCTTTGGTGATTTACAATGTTTACAAGTTGATCTTAAAAGCCCAAAAAGAGTTACACATTTGTATGGAGAGCCTATTCCTCATTATCCATCATAATCTTAGAGGTCACCATTGTAGGGAAAGTCTTTGGAGACTTCATCCAAGAAATACTCAAATAGTAAAATATGATATTCCAAAGTGAGCAACATAAGAACATCAAGAGGTATTTTTCTTTTAAGAGGATGGTATATGAATATATACATATTTCTCTATCAATATGATTATCATCTTAATTTTGATAAATGGTTATGTTTGCTACATTGCCTTGTATGCATGTTTCTCTCATGGCTTTCATATCCTTTTGTTGATGTTTTAAAAGTAAGAAATTTCTAGTTGAGTATAGAAATATAAGTTTCAATGAAACAATTGTTTCATTTAGATAGGCTACTTATTCCTAAATGATCTATCCTTGGTCTTTGGAATCAAACTAATTGTTTTTAGTCCTTTTTAGATTAGTTGGAGATCATATCTCCAATGTCTCATCAGTCCATCTATTTGATATTCAAGCATGAACTAAAGCAAGAAGTACATATATTTCTATGAAAGAATGCAAATAATTGATATTATTTCTTACAACAATATGAGCAAAAACATGATCATTCTATATATAGTAAAGTATCCATGATTTTGATTGAAACATCCTTTGTATAGTTTGCCTTGAGATGTCTTCCTGGTTTAAGAATTTAAATTTTTGTCATGGCTGATTTCAAATTTTAAAGTATTCAAATTACCAAGATGAGATAAAGCGTACATTGATGACAAGGAACAAATTGGTTTAGCACTCAAAGGAGAAGGTCATTCACAAGGTCTCAAGAGAACATGCATGAATTGAAAGAACATGGACAAGGACCAAATAAATCACAAGCAAATTTGTCATTATATGAAGCATATAGAAGTACAAGGTTATGAACAAGGAATAAAGAATTCACCATGCAAAGGAAGATGAAGAAAGACCAAGGATAGATCATTTAGGAATAAGTTCAATGATCCACACACTACACATAAAGGTAATTTTGTGATTTTCATTAAGAAGATTGAGGTTAATTAGCCTTCTTTCTGAGCAGAATCTAAGGTCATATTAAAATCTACTGCACTATTTAAGGTTTTCATCTCAAGATCAATAGGAAGTTATGGAACTTATCCATAGACTACCTCAAGTGAAGTATAATCTATAGAATTTTTCCATGCTATTTGATAAGCCCAAAGGATGTCATTAAACTTATTAATCTAATCTCTTCTATACCTATTAACCATTTTTCTAAGTATTCTAAAAATTTCATAATTAGTAACATTTACTTGGCTATTAACCTATGGATGATAAGGAGAAGTTAACTTATGATTAACTTTCCATGATTTCAACAAATTCTTGAAAATCTTAATAGTAAAATTCATTCCATTTTTAGAGAGCGAGATTTATGAGATTCCAAACCTATGGATCACATTGTTTTGGAGAAAATTTTCTGTAGTGATAGATGAGCATTCATTAATAGTAACAACTTTTGCCAACTTCATGTAATAATCTACACATACAATGATGTATGTCTTGCCACTAAAGATTGGAAAGATGAGATCAATGAACTCAATCCTTAGTATGTCAAAGGGCTTCAATGGTTGGATCCACTACTATAGTCCCTCCATATGTGAGAACATATCTCCCTCACGTTGGCACTTATCACAGCAACACATGAAGGATTGAACATCATGGAACTTTTTCAAGGTTCTCTTTCCAACAAAGTACCCACCACAAATGCCATGGTGCATGTGAGATAAGACATCATCTTGGTACTCATCAAGAACACACCACCTTACTATGCCATCAAGGCATCGCTTGTAGAGATGCTCTTTGATAACCAAGTAAGACCTTAACTAGTGCTAGAATCGTTGGATTTTACATTTATCTGATCAAAGAGAAATATGGTAACTAAAAATGTTCATGTATCATGGGCATTGACATTCTCTTTTTGATTTAAAATAACCTTACAAATATGATTATCTAGAAAGTCATCAAGAAATACACCTTCTTCCTTGTTGTTAATTTGCAACCATTACATATGATCTGCCACCACATTTGCAGCTTCCTTGTAATCAATCATATGAAGGTCAAATTCCTATAAGAGAACCAACCATCATATCACATGAGGACTAACATCTGATTTATTCATGAGAAACCAAATGGTGTAATGATCATTGTAAATAAAAAATTTTCATCCTAGAACATAATATCTAAATTTTTGAAATGTAAAAATAGTGGTTATTAGCCCCTTTTCTATGATGGTATAGTTTAACTAAGGCCCTACAGTGCTTCAACTAGCATAATGAATGTAGTAGGGCCTCTTCTTTGCATTAGGATGGCATCTAATGCAAAGTTAGAAGCATCTATCATTATGTGGAATGGTTGAGTTCAAGTAGTACTCTAAAACATCAGAGTTTATGTTAGTATTTCCTTTAGATATTGAAAGGAATTCTCACAATCCTTATTCCATAAGAATGGAACATTTTTCTTTATGATCCATAAGAATGGAACATTTTTCTTTATGAGCTTAAATAAGGACCAGGAAATTCTAGAATAATTTTTAATATAACAGTGATAATAACCAATATCACCTAGGAAAGGCTGCACCTCTTTAACTATCATGGGTATTTATGTCATGTTCTCAATGGTGCAAATCTTATCAAGATCAACTCTAATCCTCTTTTTCAACACTTGATGACTAAGAACAATGCTCTTAGTTGCTATTAATTAGATATTTTTCCAATTTACCTTTAATTTTACCCAATAGTAGTAGCATAAGATAGCTTCAAGCTAGTCTAAGGCATCTTGAAATGATTTTTCATAAGTGGAAAAGCCATTCATGAAGACTTATATACTCTTTCCAATGTAATCCTAGAATACAGACAACATTAGCTATTGAAATGTGGCTAGTGCATTGCACAACCTGAAGGACATATTCTTGAAAACAAAGGTCCCCCATTGATAGATAAAGGTAGTTTTAGCTTCATCTTCTAGTGTTATATTGATTTGATTGTAACCAAACTACCCATAAAAAAAGCTATAGTACTCCTAGCCAGAGATATTATCCAATACCTAGTTCACAAATAAAACCAAGAAATGATTCTTGAAAGTGGCAACATTTAGCAACCTATAGTTGATGCATACCCTCCATTCATTCTCCTTCTTGGATGCAACTATAGTTAGAGTAATCCACTCGCTGTTAGAGATAGAAGTAATGGAACCAACCCATAGAAGATAAGCAATTTCATCTTTTACCATGTCCTACATATTTGGATTCAATCTATGTTATAGTATCCACCAAGGTCTGACATGCAAGTCCATATGTATGTAGTGCTAATAGATTGAGTAGTTAATTCTCATGAGTTCATCATGGAACTTGGAAAAGACTCTTTTTCACTTTGTAACTACCTTCATTAATTCAACCCTTTGAATGGTCATCAAAAAGGAATCAATGATGAAAGAATGACCATCTATAAGGAACAACTACTCTAAGCCTTTTGAAAGTGACTTGAGTTCAACTGATGGTGAAGAAATATCCTAGGACAAATCAAGAGTACCCCAAAATTTTGGATTGTATTAGATCATCACATCTACCTACATTGTGTTCTCCCTTTTTAAATCATATGATTTAGCATCATATAAGGAAAAAGCATTAATTGATCTCTCAAAGATCTAATGTGTAGCTTTATGGAATAGATGTTCTTCAAGGTAATTTTTGTCTTTGATGGTATAGATATGCTCTATGAAATAACAATTACAACTATGCTTACCATAAGAATAGAAAGAATCACATGAGATCTGCTTGTAGTATGTCTTCCCAATTATATCTTTCCTATCAATTTCAAGGTGAAGGCCTTGGAAAACTAACCTTGCATCAATGGTGCTCAACCAAGCTCTTCCCATGATGATAAAAAAGCTATCTCCCATCCTATTTTCTACTTTGATTATTAGGAAATGAACAAGGTATGACCATCTTGCCAAAGTAGTTATAACATAATTCACTTATCCTATGGGTTATGTATAAGATTGGTCTACTAGCTATAACGTAATGTTAGTACTCTTAAGAGAGGAAAGCCCCCAATCAAGGTACTATTATAATGAAATTATATTAACTCTCAAACTAAAGTCACATAGAGCTAGGTAGTCACCTTTCTTATCAATTAGGATTTCTACTATGGGATTGTCAAGATCAATCTTATTTTTAGGAAGATTACCTTATTTTATTTCTTGAGTAGCTACCTTAGAAATTATGATTGTTACAATATCACTGCTATTAGGTGCCATCTTATTTGATAGCCAAAACCCCTCCCTAAAGTGGATGGATTACTTTGATAATGCTTACGGAATAGTATTAAAACCTCTTAGATTCTAGCTCCTATTCTACTTGAAGGATTATCCTCTCCACATGAGGAAGAGAATGGTATGGACCTAGCCCCATGCATTCATGTCTAATCTTGTGAAAAAATATCTTGTCATAGGATCTCAAATTTTCCTTCATAACCAATTTGATAGGAGCTTGGTAATATTGCCCCATAACATATGTGGAAGCAAGATTAACATAGTAGGCAATGTTACATGGTTTAGTTTATCTTGGTTGCAAATCATTAAGGATCCCACCTTGCATGGGATCAAGCAACATCAGCTATTCTGGATGGTGATGCGCTTACAAGGAAGGGTTACTAGAATAGGATTTTGGAGAAAAAGGCATCAGTTATTACATTGGAGTATTCCATGGTATAGTACCCTAAGGATTTGGAGTTGACCATTGTTGGTATTATTTCATGGTCTAGGGATACACAAATTTGAGATAATATGATGGGCTATATAAGGGAGTCCTCCTTGTTTACTTTTTAATAAACTTTGGATTCAAAGGCATTCTAGCTCATTCCATTTCATCAATCATGTGTACCATGACTGCGTAGCACTCTGAGTCATGAGGATCTGCATAATACTCCTAAGGATCTTCATCACTTTAGGATAAGAAAGCCTTTTTTGAATCATATCTTATGCCCTTAGAAGAAGAGAGCTTCTCCATCCATTTGCACTCATACTTCTTTCTATGCTTAGGAGAAACAATGGCTTTTTCTACCTCAACCACTCTATCTTCAAGATCCTTAAGGGTAGTGGTCATTCTCTTGTTCATCACATCCTAAACTTGGTCCACCCAATGGGCCAAGTCTACCAAGGTTTTATGAGTTCAAACTTGATCATGTACCAGGGCCTTAATAATAGAAGGACATTCATCTATACCTTTAATGATTCTGACCCCATTCATACACATGGGATCATAGTTATACTCCTCTAAAGATTGTCATTTTCTCCATTCACCCTCCATACTAGTAATAGTATTCAAGAGTTCTTTGATTTCAGCCATACATATTGACTCACTTCCTTGTCTCCTACCTTAGACCTTCTATGATATACATGAGCTACTCTCTCTAGCTAAACGCATGGTTCGAACAATGATGAGTAAACAAAAGCTATCTCTCCATGGAAATGTCTAGTGATTCATAGGATCCTTTCCTCCATTTGACCATCTTCTTCTAGATGTTATAAATGTAGGCATAGGTTTGGAACATGGTGTAAAAAATTTTAAACATGTCCTTCCATTCCTAAATTGACTTATGTGGTAAGAATTTGTACCAAGCTTTAACTTGCTTCATGAAGATGTGAAGGAATAGCTACAATTTCTATCAATCACTGATGATATCTTATAGATAATAAGCATTATTAAATGCTTCTACATGAAGCTAGGGATCATTACTACTATACCCTCTATATAATGAGATATCCACTATGTTGATATGTTTAATCTTGTTATTACAAATGTGCTCCTTTTGAATTCAAATAGCTTCATTGAGCTCATGATAATCACCATAGTCAAACAAGCTAAAATTATCATCATTGGATAACCCTAACAAGTGGAGATATTAGAACCTAGTAAGGAAATCATCCTCATAGATTTAAGTTGCATTAGGATTGACAACTCCTAATCATGGGCCTTCATGGTGGAGTGGTTCCTTATCTTTAATATCTACTTTTTCACCTTACTCCTTATCTAAATGATTAGATGAAAAGCTACAATGAACCTCCTCCTCATCCATCATCTGATTCGAAGCTCTTACCTTAGATGAGGCTCATAATTACTAAGTTCAATTGTTGAAACCATGTAGAATGCTTGAAATTCCTATATCCCAAGATTAATTAGGGCTTCTTTAAGATCTGCTATTGTAGCTACAATTAGTTCCTTCATGAAACATCCATGACTGTCATGGCATCTCCTATGCTTAGCTTACTAATAAGTTAAGACAAATAGTGAGAGATTTGGGTTATTTTCATGCTTGAATGTGATAGAAGCCTTTTGTTATTTTGATGCTCCATTTAAGGTCTTTGATGGGCTCCTAGCATCATTTTCCATCTTACTTGTAATCATAACCTATTCACACAACTCTATGAGAAATATAATAATGTTGAATAAATATTAAAATAAAAATTATACAAGTATTTCTACGAAATTTAGTAACATCTTTCCTGAGAACCATGCTAATAATAGGGGTTCCACAGATTTTGTACCAATGGATTTATCATTTGAATCATAGTGCAATTTAGTTGTAAGCTTCAAAGATAATGTTGAGTGGATTTCCAAGAACACTCATGTATATCATTGCATATGATATAATGAAACCTGTGTTGCCATGGTAGAGCTAAAAATATTTATAATTTTATATTTTATAATTTTTATGCATTTTATATGTATAAGAAACAATACATACACATACATGCATCACAATCCCTCAAGGGAGAGGGGCAATGCTCACATACACACATACACATACACATGTATCATAATCCCTTCAGGGATAGGTGCAACACTACATACAAAATACAAATAAAATGGCTCTCAGTTACAACCTTAATGGTGCAATACCATGCCATATAAGTATGACCTTTTTGAATAATGTTGAGTCATCATAACCTATAAGAATGAGAATTAAATATATATTTCTATGATTTTAATGTTTTATAATGTTTTTGGTATTTTAAAGGTTTAAGACATGAATGGTAAAAGGGAGGAAAAATCATAAGCTTTATTTACCTTGCAAACACTAGACTCTACATTGACTAAATGGTTCCAAGCTATGTAAGCAAGATAGCACTTTGATAGAGTCTAACCACACTTTTAAAAATGATGACTCAAAACATAAACAAAAAGAGAAGAAAATTAACTTACCCAAGGAAGAGCTCTTCACACAAGGCCAAATGCCACAAGTCCAAGAAATGACTAAGTAAGACTTAATTATGTGTGAGAAATCTCTTTGGGTATTTATAGTTTCCATGTGGAAACAAAGAAGGTTCATTAGTGCCTGGATGCCATACTAGCCACCTAAAGTCACATTGTAGGTAAGAGGAGTTAGGTAGGACTAGGCAGAAGGTGCACTAGTGCAGGGTAGTTAGTGTAATCCCCTTCCCTATTGCCCCTCACCTCATTGCCCCATTTTCCACAACTAACCACTTTCCTACTAGAATAAGTTAGAGTTCAAGGAAACATGCTAAAATGATCCCATGACATCTGAATGAACCTAGAATTCTCTGAAAGGACCTAGAACCAAGCATGAAATCTCAAAGTGTAAAATGAGAGGTAAGGATGCATTGCCAAGGAATAATAACCTCAACCAAATGCACTAGAATACAAACATAGGATGCATAAAATACTTCCTCATATCCAAGGCTTACAATCAACATATAAATTGCCATTAGATACTTCATAATGCACCAAAGGATAATAAATAAATTTGCTAAAATTAGCATAACTTGAAGCCAAGGTAGAGGAAAATAAAAATGAGTTTAATCTTAAAGGAATAGAGACAAAGATGGGATCTACAGTCATAGAACCTTTAAAAGAGAGATAAAAAGAGTAAAAGAAAAAAATTGCATTTTGTAGGTATCCCAAAGATAAAGGATGAAACAAATGAAACGTTATTGAAGAAAGTTGAAAAAATTATAGATGATATGCATATAAATTCTCTAAAAATTAATACAGTTTTTAGAAATCAAGAAGAATTATGTAAAAATCCCCAACATATAATTGTTAAGTTTTGTGATGTAGAAAATAGAGTGCATGTTTGAAAACATCAAAGACACTTAAAGCAAAGTGACAATGAGAAAAGCATTTAGATATATGAAGATATTACTCAAAATGAATTTGCTAAAAGGGTTGAATAATGGAAAAAGCTATACATCACATGAATAAGGTTTTGTAGCATATCTAAATGCTAGCAACATGGTAGTAAAAATGAATAAGAAACATGCCAAAATTTATTCAAAAAATGTATAATTCCTTTAAGGTATGAATTTATTAACATTCATGGTAGAATTACAAACAAATTTTTTCCTTTAAATAATATTATCATTTTTGATAACTTTGATATTTGTGGTTTTATTGAAACTTGGAAAGATGTTGGTTTTGTACATTTTGTAGTTTCTAAATTTATTAAATTTATTGCAAACAATATGAGAGTATGGCAAAGATGTAGAGATTGCATTGTAGTATTAGTTAGAAAATCTCTTAAAATTTGTATTTTTTTATAAAAATTAATGATCATAAATAATATGTTTGGCTAAAAATATTATGTGATCATGGTTGTGCTTTCCTTGCCATATTCTAGTTTTCTCCTAGAGATGCTACATTATGTGTTTCTATAGAGTTGTCTTGTGATCATCTTTTTTAGTTCTTAGGTATAGATATTATACAATTTTCACTGAAAAGCTCAATATTTATTTGTGATGATTTTAATTCTAGTATAGGTTCACATCAAAAAACAATTATTTAGTGGTAACATAATATTAGTAGTTTAGACATTGTTGAAGATCACAACTACACATAACATTCTACAGATGCCACTATTAATAAGATGGATCAAGAATAATTAGAATAGGAAAAATTTTGGATCTTCTTATTTGCAATGGTCTTACTATCTTTTCTTAATCATCATCATTTGCTTTTATAGGACCTTAAGATAACTCTTTCATTGATTTGCTTTTATGTTCATATGAAGATATTGATTTTATTAAGAAGTTTAAATTTCAAGAAGATTTAGTGGATTCTTGCCATCATCATGTAGAGTATTTGTTGCAAATTCAAGTATTTCTCAAACAACAAAAAATAAAAATAGAAAAAAAATCATTACAAACTCACTTTAGAAGTTAAGGAAAAATATATGAATGTAACACATAGCAAATGAACTCTTGAAAGATGACATAAGGAGCTTGAACAAGTTCTACTTAGAGAAACTAAGCAAGTTATGCATTCACAACAAAAATATGTTTAGAAGACTTGTTTGATGATGATTGCATGCCAACTAGGCAAAATATTAAGAATGAAAATAAGGATCATAAACAAAGTTTAGTTAAGGCATATAAATGCTTAATTACAACCAAGAGAAAGAAATTTATTAGGGAGTAGTAGGAATATTTTTCTTGCACCATTAAAAAGTAATAGAGATAGTGTTAACAATGTTTTTATAGTAAAACCTCTTCATTATTTAATTTTTGTTTTCAAGATATTTGCTCATTTTATAATAAGCTATTTATAGGAGAAGATGATAACTCTACTACTATTGTACAATAAGCACCTCTCTAATTTAGTCTTGAGGAATTCATAGAGGGTATTAAAAAGCTAATATCTCACAAAGCTATAGATTTAAATGATTTATATAAAGAATTATTAAAGTGGGTAGGATCTGCTATTCATAGAGAAATTTGACACTAATTAAATTCACCAATGGAGTAAGGATTAAATCAACATTATAAAACTAGTAAAGGTATCTTATTATATAAAAAGAATAATAAAAATAATTGGAACAATTATTAAATTATCATTGTAACTCATATCTTGGCTAACTTGTTAGGCACTCTACTAGAAAAAAGAATTACTTTCTAAATTAAAAAAACCAATTGAAGGTAAAATATCAAGTAAGTTTTAGGCAAAATCACTCCACTATTGATCACTTAATTACCCTTAGACACTACACGGAGTTTGTAAAAATTTCTAATGAAAATGTTTTTATTTATTTTATTGATTTTGCAAAAGCATATCAAAACTTTGATTTTGCTTACATAAAATTGGTCTTCCTTCAGATTTGATTACAATAACTTAAAGATTGTATGAGAAATGATTATTGAAATTACAAAGAGTAATTTAGAGAAAAAGTTTTAATTCAAGAAAAAAATTGAAGTTAAGTATGATTACCCACTTTCTCCAACTCTCTTTGGTATCTTTATTGATGCAATGCAAGAATGATTATGCAATGGGTAAGATAGTCATGTTATCAAATTAGATCCCAAGTAGTAAATCTTTTCTTATATGTAGATGATGTTGCCTTGATTTTCACTACTATGAAAGGTATGAAAAATATGTTTTAAATTTTAGAAACTTATTTTCATTCATACCGTCTTCAAGTAAATGTAGATAAAGCTAAATTAATAATCTATGGTATAAGACATACCTATTATAACTTCTATTTTAGAGGTACCAATGTGAAAATCAGATATTCTTCTAAATATTTAAGTCTCATTTATATGAAAAATTACATATGGGGGAAGTAGATCAAAGAAAAAATAGCATGAGGTTTAAAGACTCTGTATGCTTTCAAAAGTGCAAGAATTTAGAACTCTAGGCTTGGAAGGTCAAAAAGTAAAATTTTTAGACTATCATCTATCCTACTATTTTGTATCAGTGTGTTATTTGGGGACTTGAATTTAGTGCTAAACTTTGAAAAGATATTGAAACAATGCAAAAAAAAAAAAAAAAAAACCTTTCTTCTTAATGTATTAAAGGTGAAGATGCAAATACCTTACTCAATGTTATTATGTAAATATGATTTATTACCTTTAGAAGTAAAAGCCTTGTGCTAATTCATTACATACACTTATATCTTGCATATCTCAAGGTAAGACAAATTCTCTAAAGTAATTCTTGACAATTCATTAGACCATGATTATTATTTTTAGGGGATGTAATGATTGAGAAAATGGAATATCTCTTCTTAGAAGGACATGAAGTAAAATATTAAGCATATTCATCAACTAGTCAAGCAGAAGGTTTTAATGCAAATGTGCTCTAATGTGAAAGGTAAGAAACAACTTGATTTACACTACATTAGATCTAATAAAATAGATGTAGAAGCTGACTATCTCTCAACTGCTATTCCAATCAAGTATTGAAATGCTATCAACAAGCTTCTCTTAAGTTCTTATCATCTTAGAATTGGAAATGGAAGATGGATTCAACTCCCCAAAAAGAGCACAATTGTAAGTTGTGTAAATCATGAGCCCTTGAAGATAAGTTACATGTATTTCTTTACTATACTATGACTACTCACTTGAGATAGTATTATAATATTAAAGCAAAAAACTTGCATGATTTGTTTTTGATGCTCCCATTAGTGCTTGGTCAATTTGTAGAGTTTATCTTTATTTTTCATGAAAACATAATATATGTCCAATAGATCTTATTGATCTTCAAATGTAATAAGGTTTCATTTCATTTCATTTCAAAATTCATATGTGGGTCTAATAATGAAGAATTGCTATAAAATAAATATAGACATATAGCCAACACGAAACATTCATAGAACTATACGAAGAACATAATGTTGTGTTAAATCAACATACCTATCAAAATCAAACTTTTAATTTGCACACACAAGAGCATATTCTAACCAACTAAGCAATGTCTTAGTGATAATAAGTTAACTGAATATGATTAGGTACCCTTGAACTACATGAGAAAATTACAAGAAAAAACTTTAAGACAAGATAAAACAACCAAGTTAAGAGATTGATAAGAATTTATTTTAAGAAAATGTTAAAATATCTTATTTTAATTAATAATTAATTTTATTTTAATATCAATGAAGCATTGAGATGTTACCCTAGTAGTAAAACTCTTGATTTGGAAGCTTCAAGTTTATGGGTTCGATTTTGGTAGGAAATGCTAAGTTATGAAGTTCTATTTTAACTATAGGTCTTGGGGGTAAATATTATTTTGTGAAAACTTTAAGGTTCCAAGGATCTTAATGTCCTCTCCCCTCCAACTTGGTTAGATCATGTAGTTTGTCATGTGCAAGTTGTATGTTGAATCCAAAGGGTATATCAAGTTGACAATATTATATTATATTCTTATTAAATTTTTATAAATAATCATGTTGGCTATATGTCTTAGGTATGCCTATAGTCGAATTATTTTAGGCTTAAGAATTTTATTACATCCCATTCCTAGATCTCATAGAAAACGTTGAATATACGTTACATTTAACATTATATGTAAAGAAAATAATAGGGAAAATGTTGAAGAAAAATAAAAAATTCTTTATTAATGTCAAATAATGTATCTAGGTCATGTTTTGAGATTTTTTTAGGATTATCTTCCTTCATCATCTACCCCTTAGATGTAATCTAGCACTACCACCATGGTTAGATGTGTAACAAGGTAGAAGGGATGGGTAATCACATTCATGTTCCACTTCACCTAGCACTTGTTACTCATCTGTGTTAGCTCCATCCATCCATGTTGATATGACCTCTAATTCCTAGCTATAAATACCTTAGGTTAAATCCTCATAAAGTCACCTTGAGAGACATGTCCATTATTAAAATGCACTTTTGGATCTAAATTATAGCTTTCTTTTTTAGTCTTATTATAATTATTATAACACTTGCTATGAAGAGACATCATCTTTGTTATCCTACACCACCATTTGGAAATAAGGATGTGACAAATTTCATCAATTTCAAGTGAATCTATTTGAAATTATGTACAATGTCATTTAGTAGTTGATCCTTCAAATGCATCCACCTCTTTGTTGCCATCCTAGTAGTTGCCTAATGATTTATATGAATTTATTACTCAAGAAATTTCTAGAAGGTATTATTTTCATGTAAATTTTGAGTTATTTACCTCACTCCTCAAGTTTTTTGAGTCATATAAATTTGGTTTAGAAAGATCGAGGTTTAAATGCTATCCATGCATATTATCCATCTAATTCATTTTTGTTGGTAGAATTTGTTGATTGGACAATGGTTTCTAGGGCCCTTGATATTGGTGTTTTCAACCATCATCATGCTTTATTAATTATTCGAATGTAGACTTCCTCTTTTAATCCAACATCTCCTAAATTTCAAAGGGTTTCTTGTTTTATTGAATTTTTGAATCTTTCATCATTTTTTTAAAAAGATAAAAGAGATATTGTCTCTCAAATTGGTCCAATCAAGAATTTTGAAACCCTAGCTACAACTAGTAATTTGCATAGAATTTGATATATGATTGAGATAAATCTTGATTTCCTTAAGCAACAATTTTTTTCTACATGCTAGTAGAATTAATTATGTGTAAAATGTTGTCTATTATGATCTTCCAAATTCATGTCACTATTGTTATCGAATGGGTCATATACTTGATTCATGTCCTTTTATGCTACAAAAAATGGCTATGTAAGCACATCAACACTAAATTACTACAAACACTAATAATATTTCTTCTACAAATATTGTAGATCATGCTAAGGCTTTTTTTATAGTTTTTATAGATCCTATGATGATTTTTCTACTAATGTTGTAAGAGTTAACTCATTCTTTTCTTTTACTATTAGTTAACAAAATGTATCTTTGAGAAAGGTTTAAGTTAAATTAGTTCCAAAGAATTCTTTCATGACTAAAGAGAAACAAATATTTATTCCTAATATTTCATAGAAACCTATTATTAATTTAGATGGTTTCTAAATGGTACTTCATAATAAAAAACATCGATGAACTATATCTATTATCAATTACATGCCAAATCTTCAAAGTGGGAAATATGTTTAAGATATTTTAACACCTAATAATTTTTTTGTAGCTATTGATCAAGATATGGAGATAATTTCTTTTGATAATTTTGATTCTATTATTAAGGTGGGGGCCTCATCCCCATCCACCTAATGTTAAACCTTTTCATGACATGTCTAATTTCGTACCCAAAAGGGATGTTTTTCATGATTGGTTGTAAGAATGCAAACCTAAAAAAGCATAACCAAAATTATTAGGCCATTTTTTTTGTTGGTTTGGATTGTCTCCTCTTTATAGTCCTCTACTTTTTTACTCTAAATTTTTAACCTTTTCATGACATGTCTAATTTCGTACCCAAAAGGGATGTTTTTCATGATTGGTTGTAAGAATACAAACCTAAAAAGGCATAACCAAAATTATTAGGCCATTTTTTTTCTTGTTTTGTATTGTCTCCTCTTTATAGTCCTCTACTTTTGTACTCTAAATTTTTATTTTGTGTGTGTGGGAGGGGGGGGGGGGGGGGGGGGG
>MNCI01000668.1:382230-431672 GCA_015680685.1 Gnetum montanum | reverse complement strand
GGGGGGGGGGGGGGGGGGGGGGGGGGGGGGGGGGGGGGGGGGGGGGGGGGGGGGGGGGGGGGGGGGGGGGGGGGGGGGGGGGGAGCAGGGGGACTAATACCTTCCCCCAAAAAATTATTTAGGGTTTAATAATGAGGCTTTAGGCTAGTGGTGATTTAAAAAATTGAATTCATGGATTTGATTTTGGTAGGATATAACAAATTATAAAGTTATAATTTGGACTATATCTTGGGATGTATCTATATTACAATTATTTCAGATTCCAACATCCCCCTTCCCTTAAAAAATTATTTTTGGGGTTTCAACACCCTCCTTACTTTACATAGGATTAGTATACATGATACACTAAGAGTCAAAAAGGCATTACTCACTTAGTTAGAGCATGTTATTTGTGATTTGCAAGTCATAGATTTAACTCTAAGAGGTATTATTAAACACATGCTACTTAAGGATATAATATGAATAAAGGGATGTGGATGAGTGTTAAAATTGAAATAATTTGAGTATGAGCTAAGAAAGGGAATGGTGGGTTTGGAACCCTAAAATAATTGTAATATAGGTACACCCTAAAATATATAGTCCAATTATAACTTTATAACTTAGCATTGCCCACTAAAATTGAATCCATAACTTGAAACTTTCAAATCAAGAATCTTACCACTAGGTTAATACCTTATTGTTAAATATATTTAATAATTTAGCTATAAATATATCTAACAATGTATAGCCAACATAATACTTTAGAATAATTATAAAGGAAAATAATAATGTCTTAAGTGTAACTTAAACTGGAAACTTCTAACTTACAAATATTTATCAAAAAATAACCTAACTACTTAAGCTACCTTTTATTGGCTAGGATAAAAATATACATTTAGAGATTATGCCATTAGGTAGATAATTGGCCATAGTAAAACAAAGTTAAATCTTTAGCTTACCTTAATGATTAACCCATCATAGATAGGATAAAGACATCAAGATAAAGCATTTTATGTTGAAACACATAACGAATATATAAGTTTAGATTAGCTTATGTTAATGACCTATCCATCATAAATGGAATAAAGGTAGGAAGATGATATGTTATATATTTAAAAATGATGAAAATATAAGTTTTGGAATGTTTCATATCCCAAAAATATATTAATAATAAGTAAAAAGAAATTCAAAGTACATTACATGCTTAATCAATAAGTAGAAAGCACCAAACATAATATGAAAAAGAACAATTTTTAAATTTTAAGGATATGTACTTAGCTACTTATAATAGATGGTTTAAAAATTTAAGAGAGTAAAATTAATTTTTAATAGGAAGGATGGTTTTGGTCTTAACCTCATTTTCTATATTTGTGCTTAGACTTAAAATAGCTTAACAAAACATAAAACTTTAGAATATTCTTCAAATTAGACATTAAAATATGAAGTCCATTTATGAATATTCAACACTACATGCTTACATATAAAAGACCCTATATCTAGGGCACATTGCACCATTGAATTATTTCCTAGTTTAACAAGTTTAAGAAAATGAAAATAATACTTAGCATAAATGACTTTGAATGTCATGTTTTTACATCATATCATTTTATTGTAAAGTAAAACTTTGATTGTGAGTTAGGTAATCCAAAATTTGAATGAATACATATCATGATATAAGATCAACTACTACTAACTCATATACATTAGATTAAACAAAATCAAGTATTTGAGTTACATCAAGATTATTAGACAGGCATGTCAAATATTTTCTCACTAGCTTGTAAATCTATACTTTCATAATCAACTTTGCATTAATAAAAGAAATAGGAATTTTAGTATGAGTTGAAGAAATTAGAGATAATTTAGAAACCCTTATATGGGAATTCTAGAGAGATCAAATTTAGAAATTGAAGATAATTAAAAAAAAAAGGAAAATCAATTTTGTTGAAGAAATATCAGTTCTATTGAAGAAACACTTTTCCTTACACTATGTATAAGACACGTAGCCAATGTAATAAACCTAAAACTTCATTCCACATGAAAAATTTTGTAATTAATGCTTTTGAGGCACATGCATAGTTCACATGAGCTCAACTTTGTGATTTATTGACTTTAATGTAGCAGTTAAATCAAACTCATGCATTCTTCCTTGCACATGAAGAATTCAAGTAACCTTACCTCCATTGACTAGCACTCTTTACTATGAAGGAAGGCCATCATGTAATTAGAAAATTTTGATTTTGTCAAAATCTTGAAAAAAATTATTTTTAACAATATGAAAATCATAGTAATATTGTGGAGTAAAGTGTAGGCTTACATGCTTTGCACACTACGATACTAGCTCAAAGTCCAAGAGTAACACCTCATGCTAATGGAACATGGTTACATCTATTCTCTTTAGGGTATAAACAAATCTATGGTATGGTTGGTGGCTTATGTCTGTAACAATGAAACTATGATTGGCATAATGTGTGATGATCATTCAACCATCATGGGTATACTATGTGACATGTATGAACATCCAATTGCTGCTAGCCATAATTCCTCACAATCCTAACAACAAGAATGTACATACCAGCATTCCATCCCATCACATGTGAAAATAGGTATTTCAAAAGAACCTACAATACCCACCCCCTCATAGTGCTTGTAAAAATCTCACCAAAACCATGTCTGAAGACCAGAAGCAGTGATTTCCAAGGAACTACAAAAGCACAATGTCTTCTAAAGCTAGTAGCAAGAAGACTACTATGGTAGTACCTCATAGTACTTTGTAAAACTTTGCTGGAACTCTTTCGATTAACCAAAAGCCTTCATACAAGGATGAATGTAAGCTTCCAGTTGCTATTAGTCTTCTGAAAGCGAGTGTGGGGCGATTGCTATATGCACCCCCTCACAGTGCATGTAAAGATCTCTCTAGAAGCACGTCTTTAGAATAGAAGTAGCAATTTCTAGATAACTACAAATGACTAGAAGCACAAAGTCTTCTAGAGCTAACTACGAGCAAATTGCTACCTTGCACTTCTTTGTAAAACTTTGCTTAAACTCTTCTGATCAACCGGAAGCCTCCATGAAAGGGTGAATGCGAGCTTCCAGTTGTTAGAAGCCTTTTGGAAGTAACTACTGAGAGGTTGCTAGATGCACCCCCTTTTAGTGCATGTAAAAATCTCTTTGGAAGTGTGTCTGTAGATTGGAAGCAACAATTTCCAAAAAATAGCAAATCACTGAAAGCATAGCATCTTCTAGAGCTAGCTATGTGAAGACTGCTACATGCAGTACCTTACAATGCTTTGTAAAACTTTGTTGGGTTTCTTCTGATCAACCAAGAGCCTTCATGCAAAAGTGAATGCAAGCTTCTGGTTGCTGGAGGCCTTCCAAAGGTGACTACAGGAAGGCTGCTAGATGCACCCCCACAAAATGCATCTAAAAATCTCTCTAGAAGCACACTTGTAAATCAAAAGTAGAGATTTCTAACTAACTATAGATGATCGAAGGCACAAAGTCTTTCAAAGCCAACTACGAGTAGACTACTATAGGTACTACCTTGCACTACTTTGTAAAACTTTGCTAGAACTCTCCCACTCAACTAAAAGCCTCCATGTAAGGGTTAATGTGAGCTTTCAATTGTTGAAAGCCTTTCAAAAGCAACTATGAGAAGGCTACTAGACACATCCCCTCGTAGTATGTGTAAAAATCTCTATAGAAGTGTATCTATAGAACAAAAGAAATGATTTTCAAGGAACTATAGATGACCAAAAGTGGAGCATCTTCCAGAGTCAATTGCAAGTAGACTGCTATAGGCAATACCTCATAGTGCTTTATAAAACTTTGCTATAGCTCTTCTAATCAACCGAAAGCCTCCATATAAGAGTAAATGTAAGCTTCCAATTGTTGGAAGCCTTCCAGAAGTGACTACGAAGAGGTTGCTAGACATACCTCCTCACAATGTGTGTAAAAATCTTTCTAGAAGTGAGTTTGTAGACTGGAATTAGAAATTTTTAAGGAACTATAGATAACTAAAAGCATAGTATCTTCTGGAGCTAGCAATGAGGAGACTACTATGGAAACTATCTTGCACTACTTTGTAAAACTTTGCTAGAACTCTTCTGATCAACTAAAAGCCTCCATGCAAGGGTGAATGTAAGCTTTTGGTTATTGAAAGCCTTACAAAAGTGACTACAAAGAGGTTGCTAGATGCATCACCTCATAGTGCATGTAACAATCTCTCCAGTAGCATGTTTGTTGACCAAAAGAAATGATTTTCAAGTAACTATAGATGACCAGAAGTAGAGCATATTTTAGAGATGACTACAAGCAAACAGCTACAAGTAGTACCTTGTAGTGCTTTGTAAAACTTTGCTAGAATTCTTTTGATCAACTCGAAGCCTCCATACAAGGGTGAATGCAAGCTTCTAGTTTCTAGAACCCTTTTGAAAGTGACTATGAGGAGGCTGCTAGATGCACCCTCACACAATGTATGTAAAAATCTCTCTAAAAGAACATCTATAGATCAAAAGCAATGATTTCCAACTGATTGTAGATTACTAGAATCAAAGAATCTTTCAAAACTAGCTACAAGGAAACTACTATGGGTAGTACCTTATAGTGCTTTGTAAAACTTTGCCAAAAGTCTACCAATCAACTAGAAGCCTCTATGAAAAGGTGAATGTGAGCTTCTAGTTGCTATAAGGCTTCCAAAAGTGATTACGAGGTGATTGCTATATACACCCCTACGCAATGCATGTAAAAATGTCTCCAAAATCACATTTGTAGACTCAAAGTGGTGATTTCCAAGTAACTATAGATGACCAGAAGAATAGAGTCTTTCAGAGCCAACTACAAGTAGACTGCTATGGGTATTACCTTGCATTACTTTGTAAAACTTTGCTACAAGTCTTCTAATCAACTAGAAGCCTCCATGCAAGGGTGAATGTGAGCTTCTAGTTGCTAGAAGCCTTCTAGAGATGACTACGAGGAGGCTAATAGATGCACCCCCATGTAGTGCATGTAAAAATTTCTTTGCAAGTGCATTTGTAGATTGGAAGTAGGGATTTCCAAGTAAATACAGATAACCAAAAGTGAAGCATCTTTTAAAATCGAATACAAGTAGACTAGTACAAGTAGTACCTCATAGTGCTTTGTAAAACTTTGCTATAAGTCTTTCGATCAACTTGAAGCCTCCATGTAAGGGTTAATACAAGCTTCCACTGACTAGAAGCCTTCCAAAAGTGACTACGAGGAAGCTACTAGACACATCCCTATGTAGTGCATGTAAAAATCTCTTCAAAAGTGTGTCTGTAGATTAGAAGCAATGATTTCAAAGTAATTGTAGATGGTCAAAAGAGGAGCATCTTCCAAAATTGACTACAAATAGAATACTGTAGGCAGTATCTCACAAAACTTTGTAAAACTTTGTTGGAAGTCTTCCAATCAACTAGAAGCCTCTATGTAAGGGTGAATGCAAGTTTCCGATTGCTAGAAGCCTTCAAGAGCTAACTGTAGGGAGGTTGCTAAATGCAACTTCCATGTAGTGCATGTAAAAATCTCTCCCGAAGCATGTTTGTAGACTGAAAGTAGTGATTTTCAAGTAACTGTGGATGATCAAAAGTGGAGCATCTTCTAGAGCTCACTGTGAGTAGACTACTATGAGCAACACCTTACACTGCTTTGTAAAACTTTACCAAAATTCTTTTGATCAATTGGAAACCTCCATGCAAGGGTGAATGTAAGCTTCCAACTATTGGAACCCTTCCAAAAGTGACTGTGTGAAGGCTACTAGATGCACCCCTGCACAATGCATGTGAAAATCTCTCTGGAAGTGGATCTATATACTGGAAGTAGGGATTTCCAAGTAACTACTGATGAGAAGAAGTGGAGCATCTTCCAAAGCCAGCTACAAGAAAACTACTATGAGTAGTATCTCACACTACTTTGTAAAAATTTACTAGAATTTTTCCAATTAATTGAAAGCCTCCATTCAAGGGTGAATGCAAGCTTCTAGTTGCTGGAAGCCTTTTGAAGGTGATTACGAAGAGGTTGCTAGATGCAGCCCCACGTAATACATGTAAAAATCTATTTGGAAGTGTGTCTATATATTGAAAGCAATGATTTTCAAGTAACCATAAATAACCAAAAGCAAAGCATCTTCCAAAGCTAGCTATGACTAGACTACTATGGGCAATACATCACATTGCTTTATAAAACTTTGTTGGAAGTCTTTTGATCAGTTGGAAGCTAAGAAGCTAGAGTGAATACCTACTATCAATAGCTAGGAGACTTCACAGAAGCTCATACGAGGTTGATGTGAGTTGCAATTTAATAATTTAAACTGTGATAGGGTGCATTATGCATCAAGTCACACCCACCTTAAAAAGATTATACATTACATGAAAAAATAGAAATTAATAACCAAATTTTTAAATTGTAGCATTGTGGCTAGTTCAAGAGAAGTAGTAGAAACAAGGTTTGTGGTGATTTCAAAGGTATGTATGGAGGTTGATTTAAATTTGTAAATTGTATTTATCAATTATAATTTTTGTAGATTTTGGAATTGTTTTTTGAGTTAGGGACTAAAAAACATTTTTGTTTAGACGCGGAGATGGTGAGAGCGTGCTGGTTTCTGGGAAACAGCATGGCAACAATAAATACAAGACCTAGTAATTGATCCTCTTTCAAAAAAAATGAAATAAGATGGTCCTATTTCTATGACAATGCCTTTGCTTAAATATAGAAAGAAAGGGTGGACAATTTTATTGTAGGTGAATAGAGAGATGTAATGTTTCCATGTGAATTTTTCTATAGAAAAAAAACCAACAAAAATAGAAAAAGAAAACTTGCTCTTGAGCAAACCACTACACTTGTCATACAAGGTAGGTTTTCTTGAATTTCTAAAGTCCTTAACAATGTTTATTAAATATTTTGTATATTGCATATTATTGGAGTATTGCTTAATGTCCATATATATACATGAATCAGTTTTTGTTGTTCATATGACTAGAATGTTACCATAGGGGTGGCACCTAGAGAAGGAAGAAAAAGAAATAGGATTGGTAGAAAGATTGGTTGCCAATGTAATTTCATAGTTTGAATTATGCATGGCGCTAAGCATGTTGCATGCATTATATATAAAGAAATGAATCATGTTGACATGTCAAGGGCTTATTTTCATGGCTTACTTGGTCCCATGTCAGATAGAAGAGATGTTTACCCAATACATATTTGCCTTGAGATATGTCAAAAGATAGTGTCATTATCGATCGAAGGATTTCTAGTAGATATGATTTATGAAAGATATATTAGGGATCTATTCAATGAAGGGCAAGAATTCAAGGTATCACAAAAAAAAGACATGTTTCTTTTGAAAAAGAACATTTATAATATTTTTTACACTAAAATAAAAAAAAGTGATCATGATAAAATTAGCACATAGTTATGGTACCAAAGCACCATAGATTTCTTTGTTTACTATCAAGAGAAGAACATTGAACAATCTATCCCAATAATCATCAGGTTACAATCACCATGGATGCTAAAAAAGATGATAGGTTTATCTCAAAACAACATACTTGCTATGGATTTAACCTTCAACACCAACAAATATGGAGTAAGTAAATGTTTGGGGTATTTTTAGAAACTATGTATCAAGAATATTTTGTATTGTAATTTGCTCATTTTTCTAATATAAAAGTTATTTTTATAAATAACTCCATCTTCACACAGTCATGGCTTTTAATTCATAGTACGATGGACTACCTATAGCATGGGTGATCTCCTCTAGGGTTACAAAGAGGGATGTCATAGCTTGGCTTTCTAAATTGATGAGAAGATGTAGGTATTGAATGCTGCAATGAAGAGTAAATGCTTTCATGCTAGATGATTCAAAAGCTGAAATGAATGCTGTAAGGTAATAGTTATAACACTAAAATGCATTTTTTTATTTTAAATTTTAGTTTAAAATGTGAAAATATCATAATTAAATGTGCAACATTATGTGAAATATTTGGTTGTCGTATTTTTCTATGCATTTGGCATGTCTGGAGGGCATGGAGAAAAGACTTGGCAATAAAGGTTAGATATTTGAGAATAAGAAAGGCTATGGTAGCATATTTGAACTTTATTATGAATCAATGTAAAACTCCTATGGATGTAGTTGTGGAAATTAACAAGTTTGTCAATGAGCATCAACAAAACATTCACTTCATTAGTTACCTAAAGAGCCAATGGATAAATGGAGATAAATTTCATAAGTATATATTTATTTGATGTTGCAATTGTAGTTTTAATATATTTAAATTGTATGTTTCTTTTCTTTTCTTTTTTCTCTTTTTGTTTTATTTTTTTCCCTTTTACTATGGGCTCAAAGGTTCATTTCTCAAGGATGTGGGTAAAAGCCTATCATGATATTCCTCATGCTCAATAGCCCACAAACAATGTTATGGAGTCCTATCATGGATTTTTAAAAGGAAAATTCTTGAGAGATATCAGAAATAGGAAATACCATCACATTGATTAGCTTATAAGGACTTTGACAAAGGTACAACTATATTACTAAAACAATGCAATACTTAAATTTACAAGATATCTAATAAATAGAAAGAATAGATAAATCGATAAGTCATGGGAAAAGACAATTGAAATTTGTGATGACAATTGTAAACAAGTACTGGATAAAGAAGATGAATATCTTCTACATAGTCAAAATTCTTTGAAATGGGATACTTGGTACAAGGTATCCAAAGTGTTCTCCTTCAGTATTTTCTGTGAATGTAGATAGTCTAGCCTTGGTAATTTTTGCAAGCTTTCAATGAAAGTTTTGATATTAGTCAAAGGATATATGAGTGCATATAAGTTCTTCTTTAGAGATGAGTATTTTGATTCAAGAATCCGTTTTGAGATACATTAATTTATGCCTCATGAATTTTGAAGCTATGAAGAGGCATCACAATTAGGAATGACACTAGAGACATTTGGATCAACCACTAGGAAATCAAATATCAATGAGGTACATAGCACAACAGTATCTCCCCATGAGCACAACAAAAAGAACATTCAGAAATCATATGAGCAATTCAAAGCATTTGAGGAAAATGTAGATGCAAGTTGGAAAAAAACAACAAAATTAAAGAAAGCATTCAAAAATTTTGCAAAGAATATGCCCATAGATAAAGAGAATATTCTTGAACTTGAAAAATATGTTGAGCAAATTCAATCTAAGTTTTTCTTCTCTGTAAATGAAAATGGTTTGCCAAGTAACAAAAGATTTTCAAGTTGGAATAGCCCTACTAAAAATTAACACCAAAATCTATCTAATCTAAAATGTTGTAGAAAACTATTTATAAAAGGTACAGACACATTCTTGATCCAATGACCTAAATTTGAATATCTAATTTATGCTTGTTAAGTGTAACAATGTAACATTTCTTAATTTTAATTTGTAGAACTCATCTCCCTCACATTCTAATCTATAGTAATAGAATCCCTAAGTTGCATGATGAAGAGAATTTTATGATGTTGACTACCTTTTAGATTGCACAAAGCACATAATTCTTGTCTCAGATGCTACAAATTTTGTCTAGTTTTATTCTTTGTTTGTATTTTCTTGTACATTTGAATAGTAATTATAATATATATAAATATTTAAAAGGTTTCAACCTATTCTTGTGTCCTAATATACACATTGTTGGTAAACTATGAGGATGCTATGACTAGCATCTTCTCACATCAACTATTTATGCTTTACGCATGATGCTCGTAATTTATTTATTTTTTTTGCTAGTACATGGGACTCACATGAATTTGTTAACAAAAAATAGAAAACTTATCTTAACAGTGTGAGCTCCTGCTACATGCAACCTTTCATCCAACTGTGCCTTGCAGCATTCAATATAAGATGTGGTTTAGATTGACAAGTTGTGAGTCTAATGCTGAAAGCAACCAATCGCATTTATATCCACTACTTTCTACATGATGCTTGCATTCTGTTAGTGCTACTACATGTGACTCACATCTAATAGTGATGATAAACAAGCACTTTAATCATCAAAGTGTGAGTACCTACTAATAACAATATCTAATCTAACTGTGCTTCACAACATGACATGCAACACACACATTTGTATATTAAACTGCAAGGTTGCTACTTTCCCACATGATCCTAGCAATGGCTCATAGGACTATGGTTCATAGTATTTAATGCAAGATGCATGCAACAAAGTTAAAATACAAGATAAATGTGAGCCACAGTAGCTTGCATCATGTGTAAATTATGAAAAATAATACTAGGGTAGTTGGAAAAATGACACATTATGATCATTGCAACCTCGCCCACAACAAACCACAAAGAAGGAGAGTGCACTAAGAGGAACATCACCATTGTTACCAAAAATAGCTAACAATAGACATCGTTGCCACAGATAGCAATGACAAGCAAGGTATGTTCATGTCCACCCATTTTTTGATTTGGTGTATTAATTCTATCATCCTGGAGTTTTCTACAGCTCAATGCAAAGAAGAAGTTTGAAAAATGTTACATATGTAGACTTCTTGAACTTCTTTATTTGATTCTACATGTCTCCTAGCATTTCAAATTTGTTTTAAAATTTCTATTCAAATTTAGAACAATTAGAATTTTCTTTGGTACACCATGGCTATAGGGTAGAGTTACCAAGAATATAATACAGTGTTAGTTTAACATAGACTTTTGGTTAAATTTAGCAACCGATATGGGTTTTATAAGGGTATGTTTGGTAACATGTATTAGTTGATGTCCTATTTAGAGATTAGAATGTGTTTGAGGAAAAATAGTGATGGATAGGATTTTCTAGAATACGAACATCTACAAATATTACGCTTATCTTTTATTTTGGCTATTAATTCAATTTATGCTAAGTTTACAAACACTACTTTTATATAGAGTGCATGCAATGCCAATTCTTGGTCAATGTTATTAATTATTCCTTTTGTCTAAAAGTATGTTTCTTGTCATTGCATGAAATTTGTAAATAATTAGAAATTAGAATATTCATAGCTTTTGTAACAAAACAAGACTTCTCAATTACTATTATGAATGACAAAACTAACTTCTTCCACCTTTATGATAAAACTAGTGCTTTATTGCCATTGTAAAGGCTTAATGACTATGACAGGATTGACTCCTCTCATTTCCTTATTGTATATGGAAAAAATGTTGTTTCCCTCATTTCTATTATGACTCTTCCTACCTCATCCTTGTGTCTCTAGCAAGAATTGGCTTCTGACCTTCTTGTTATAAATGCCTAATTGCTATGACAAAAATGGCTTCAGCTAGAACTATGTTAGCATACTAATCAATATGTTTTATTGGAACAAAAAGGTTCTTCTTACATTATTCAGTATTTATTGTTAAAAAATGGTCCTTTTTCCTAAAAAACAATATGTAAGCTATGGATGGTATGATAGAATTATTCTAATTTTGTTATTTATACTAAGCCATGTTTTTTACCCCTACCTCTAGCTTAGTAAAGGGCCAAAAAATTCTAAATCCAAATGCATAAGTTATAGCATCAACTTATCTAGTGATAACCCTAAATGAAACATAAACTAAATTTTCTAAAGTCTTTGTAGACCCTAGGAATCTATGACATGGGAATTCTATGTTCCATGTAGGGCAAAAACCATTGTTAAGATGGTATCATGGCCTGAATGTTGAAAGTTGGAAAGGTTCATACAAGGGATTGCTTGTGGCATGGGAATTCTTTAGAGAACATTTGAGTTGTCTTTGAGCCACCTAAGCTTTACTAAAGAACTATGTTGGATTTACAAGGTTTCTAGAGACTTTGACAATATGTACATTCAAATCATACAGATAGCATGTAGCTAACATGATGGTGCCTTAAATACAACTTGAATTTGCAATTTTTGAGGGAATATGAAACTCAATCTTCTATTACATATATGTAGAGCTAAAAATTTTATTTATTACAAGGAAAATTATTGTAATATACATCTAGTCAAATGGTGAGTTTAAGGTATAACTCAACATGTAGTTTGTAGTTTGCAAGTTACACTTTTAATTTTAGGGTATGCTAAGATAGGTTGCATGTAAAAATAAATGTATATGGACTATGATGTTAGGTATATAATCTTACCATAGTAAATAATGGTTGTTGAATACTTCACCTACCTTTACAAATTTGTCTATGATGACAGGATAAATCATGACTAGATAATGATGATCCAATCAAATGATGAGATCCCATGAATGAAAGTATAGCATAAGGAAATCATGTTAATTTATAATAGAGTGCATGTTTGACTTATGTTTGATGCAACTTTATGTTTAACCAAAATGAGTACATCTAAACTCAAGGCTAGAATTCCATAAATCAAAGATATACATTTTAATATATTATAGTTGGTCTTTTATATGTCTGTAGTGTAATTTGATATGGTTTCTTTGAAAAGGTCAACTATAGGCCACAATGGCCAATGTGCCTTTTTTCATCTTCTTCTTTTCTTGCTGCTTCTATTAAAGCTACTCTGGATGGATTATTCCTTGAACCTCTTTTGTTGGCTCCTAGGCCAATAAAAATAGCTTATGCTCTAAGTGCATCAAGATCAAGATTCTACCTCTTTCTTAATACTTTTTTTTTGTTATGTTTCTTGAACTTAATCATCTCATCATGGGCATCATAATTAGATGCAATTCTTGATGACTAATCTAAAGACTCAGGCAACTTTCTCGTGGCTACAATTTGCAATTTTCTTCAAATCTAAAACTCAAATGAAATAATTACCTTATCATTCAGAATAGCTTGGGTTTTTCTAGTTGAGGTTGTTCCAAGACTATTAATTCATTAAGTAAGAGTATTTTAAGATGCTAAGTGGTACTAAGTACATTGAAAATATAGAAAAGTTAGACATATATGTTAATTAGTTAGTGGTTGTTAATAGGTCACTTAATGTTAAAAAATGATTATGAAAAAAATTGATTCTGTATGGTAAATATACTATTAGGTTAGAGCATATTTAACTGGAGGGATGAGAAGCTGCTTGTTTGTTGTGGAAAGTTGAGTTTTAGCATAGGCAAAGTTATGCATTTTTTTCATTTACTATTATTTTTTTGTGAATTAAACATATGGAAATGGCTAGAATAATAACTTAGATATATAATGGTTTTTTATATGATTTTTATTTTTAATGATTTGCATTTTGTCTTCACAAAGTGGAAATACATAGCCAAATGATCAAAGAAAGCCCACCAGACTACAAGGGCAAGACGGTAGGAGGCATACATAGGATCAACAGTAATTTGGCTCCTAATCTATTACACAAGATGCCTGAAGAGAGTAGGATGAGACTTGCTAGGCCTAGGGGCGATAAGCATGGGATGAACATCAACAATGAGTGGTGCAATTCAAATCAAACCCAATACAAAGTCCTAAGAACTTTAAATCATTGCTACAACTAGTGTGGCTATAGATGCATGCCAAGCTCATTGATCATCACCTTGGCTTCATCATGAGTGGTGGGCCTAAATATTATGAAGAGGAGGCATGTCACTTCTATGTCTCACATTTGTGAGATGTAGCATTGTCTATGGTCATACACATCGATGATTTTGGGTATCCATTGACAAAGAGAATCCTGGGAAACACACTTGGCATGGTCATTGGTGCATGTAGGGAATTTTTCACTCTACATCTTTAAAAAAAAACACATTTTCTTGTCATGGTTCCTAAGGTGAAGTCAAATGAGACTAGTTGGCCTTACAAGAACTTCTTCCTTGAACAAAGAGTTCTTGTGAGGGCTATTCATACCAATCTCTTTATTGTGACTCATCATAAGCATGTCATGTATTTTGCATTGATGATCTAGCTTGATATCAAGGGAGACTATTCCCACAACTACATCCACATTTTGATGAGAAGGATGCAAGTCCTAACCAAGGATGCAACAACAATTCCATTTCTATCGATTACATTTGCTCTTTTTAGGCATTGACAGATTCTAGCACCTGATCATGATGAAAAGGATGTGTAGATGTTTAGTGAGAACTGGTTGCCTCATTTGGGTTGTGCATTTTATACTCAGTAGGTCCCTAAGACTTGTTTTAATGATTTGGTATGGCTCCTTGATTCTCAAGTTCCAAGGGATGGTGGCAAGGTTGGATGGGATGAGTTCTATGGTGAGGGTGATCAACCCCATGCTATCCATGTTTAGCCACTATAGCAGTAGTAGTTTAGAGATGGGGTTGCTATTTTTCAATACTTAGAGACAATAAAGGCTAGGATGAACACACGCATAGATGGTCTTATTACGAGGATTGATGCATTCAAGTCTCAAATGCATCAACATTTTGGTTGCATGGAGAGAAGATAGACCCATCTCACCATCAACTATGAAACTGTAGCCAACTATACATTTCAACAATTGAGGGTAATGTGTAGAGATAATGGTTCAGGGGATGGTGGATGACATTACTAATCCTAAGTTGATGGGCATGGCCACACTAGAGCCCATAGCAGAGCCAATACCATCAAATACAACTCAGATGGTAGATAACCCTACTAAGCTTATTGATGACATAGTTAATGAGGTAGATTTCATGGACATAGTAGCTACAAAAGCAATGGAGAATGATACCTATGTTGAGAACGTTGAATAGTCATTGTTGACTCTTATTTTATTTTTTTGTTAATCGTGTACATTGTTATGGTTTTTGTCACAATCAATTAGCTCCTGCTTGACTATTGGACATGTTTTTTTTCTTTGTCATTTGATGCATCATTTCTGTATAGAACATTTTGGTTTGCTGTAATTAAAGTTAAAGAGTTTGGTCATTTATGAATTACCTAATATTCATTTTTTTTCTATAGGAATCATTCCAAAGATGCCAAAACAATGAAATAACCTTATCATAGCTAAGTAAAATATTGATTACATTCTTCATTTCTATATTCAAGAAAACAATTTCCAATTTAAATTAATAATACTTATCTCTACATTTAGTAAACATAAAATTTCATCATACTACAAGAGCATGCAAATCACATAGTATTGCAATTAGAGATCTCTATGGAGATGTGCAGGTTGCATCCACTTGCATTGGTAAAATCTTGTTTTTCTTTGGAGATGTGATTACCTATGAGGCACACTATAGTAGTTAGCTCACAAGCCATGTGAATTGCATAACCTCACAATGGCTAAAAATGCATAATCTAGTAAATAGCGACTAGATGTGAGTTGCATCGTATTAGTGTAACTATTCAAATCATGATTGGGCTCATGATCCATGTAGATTGCATCTCCTCGCACTAATAAAACAAGTTTCTATTATGTACTACAAAGACATGTGAGTCACAATTAGGCTACACAAAAGTTCATAGTAACTGCTAGCTTACCAAACATGCAACTTGCATTACCTTGCACTGGTAAAAAGAGGTTTCTATTACGAACTACATCCACATGTGAGCCACATATTCGTAGCACAACCATTCACAACATCAAGTAGTTAACGAATCTTGTGTATCGCATCCTCTTACACTGTTAAAAAAGGTTTCTATTACTAATTGCAATGACATGCAACTTGCAACAAAGCACATACTTATGACTCATTGAACATTGCACATATTTATTGCAATGTTGTGATGGACTACGAGTCACATAGATTCACAACTTTTGTTGTGTTGTGAGGTGCAACTTTCCACACTATTTCATGGCTAGGAGACAAACACTTTTGCACCATACTATGAGTGACTACGTTTCATGTTTACTTGCATGACTTCAGTGTGAGTAAGGTGCGATACACATGTACTCGTAGTTGATCAAGATAAGTAATATGATAAAGTACAAAGTTAATCAACACCTTAAAATTATGCAAGTTACAGAAAGGAGGATATGAAAAGCATATTTTATGTAGATATTATGACAACTTTTTTGTTCAATGGGAACAATATTTGAAACACATATTGAACCTTACATATTATAGATTCCTTTTTTACAATTTCAAAAAATAATAATCATAATATGAAAAAAATTAACACCATATATATTTCCACTCGATAAACCTAATATAAATACATTTTTCTCCCATGTACAAAAAAATTGCCTTTCATTAAAGATGGCAAAGAGCCATTTACATCATCGAATTATTTTTACATTTGAAACTAGATAAGGTCCATGGTCACTACAATTTTCACAGATAAGATGCTGCACATATATTTTTGTCCATGTTTGGTCAAGTACTGAACAACTAAGAATTTTTCATATCATGGTATTTTGATACATGGAAACAAAATCATTACTAAATTTTACCTCTTTTCCAAATACAAAATGATGCATGAACAATATTGTATACATATCACAATCATATCCATTTTCTTGAAAAGGAATGCCTTGCACAACCACTATACTCCATTTTGAAAGTAACTTCTTTCACTTTTCCTTCACCTCAATTATGCTCTCACCAATTGAAGAATCACCTTTCAATAAAAATTCAAGAAACCTTAACATTAACTTCTGACCAGCAACTACATGTTGGAAAGAAGGTAACGAATCATACACATACATTTTTCTAGTACATGTGTCTACAACCACGAGCACCCAATGCCCACCGGTATTGAATGGGATGCAAAATAATCAGTGTTCTAATTTAAGAAATTCACCCCAATAAATTTTCATTTTCACATCTTCAATAAAGTCCTTCTCTACCACAAATACATCAAGCTCTTTTGCAATCAATGTATCACTTTAAACATTGATGACATGTATTTTTGTGGGTTTCTTTGCTTTATGTGTCAATGAGTTCTTTTGGCTATGTTGCATCTGACTCTCTAGGGACTTTGCAAATGCTTGAAACATAGTATTAAATATAAAATATTTTATTAAGACTTGACAATTGACATTATCTTTCTAAAGTTGCTTAAGGTACATGATGTACACATCAATGACATCATCATCAAGCCATTATTTCCACCCAAGTTAGTATACATACCTGAAAGAAACTCATGTGGCAATGAATGGGGAAAAAGATAACATAACAAGTGCTTCATTATCTAACTTGCCTATGACAAGCAACTACATCACTCTATCAATTGTCACACATTATTAACCAATCGAGATGATGAAGTTAGTAAGGTTCACTATCTAAACTATACCAGAAGGTTGATCAATGGGGCTATTGAAGTTTACATCACCTACATATGAACATTCATAAGATGGATGTCAACATACATAAACAAGTTATCCAAACAAGTCTACATACATGTTTCTTCATTTGGATTATCCTGTTCAGATACTTATTTGATGTCTCCTTTAACTGAATCAAATAATCTTCTAGCACCTTTCATTGTTGGCATATCAATCATTTCTGTTCAACACATGTACAATACAAAGACCATTGGAATTTATAAAAGATATGAACAATGTATTAAAACTACAAGGTTTTATAACATGGCATAAACCTTTTATCGGATTGACTACATTGGCATTAATGTCTCTACTATCATAAATGTTGACTGTAGCATTTTTTAATGAGATAATTTCTTTATTTAGTGTGGATATTTAGTTGGCCATTTTTCATTCTCAGCAAGCAACTTATTAATACAACTATTTTATTCCTCTACATAATTCTCGAATTTGGCCTTCAATTGCATGTTTTCTTCTATTAGACATGACCTATCGTATTTCAACTCCTCTACAGCATTCCAAAGTGCTACATTGCTTTGAGAATATTTTTCTAATGTCTCAATCACATGTTCCAACTTATCCTAGATGGATTGGTAAGAGCATTTTTCAAGTTAGAAACTATCATCAGCAGCCTGACTTTTAGGCTCTTTCACGTAACAGGAGGTCTCACCTTTCTTAGACACTATTGTACTATTAAATATGCTTGTAGCATCCACATGGACTATTTCATTAAGTTGGGTAACCATACAATGAACATTCTTTTTCAGCAATAATTGTGTGACTATAATCAAAAAGCCAAGGGACTCTTTCACATCATGTAGCTGCCATAACCTTGCTCGCCTCTTCATCTCAAACAATATAGTCATCAAGATATCAAATGGAACACTTCCATTCTTCTCCAATGCCCACATGAGTAAAATTGCATTATTGGAAATCTTCACTTTCATTGCTTTCACTAGAAATAAAGACCAATGTATAAATTTGGATAGCAACAATAGCTCTAGAAAATTGATAGGATTATCATCTTTTGTATCAAATTTTTTGGCATATTGGATTAGATGAATTTTAGTTTTTTTCCACCTTTCGATGCTTGACAACTGCCTCTTTACTAGACTAAACTTGTATAACATCTGCAATGTCATAAACATTGAAGGTAAAATTTTGTCCTTACATAGTAGCCTATAGAGTACTTCCTACAACAAACACACTATTAGTCAACCATTCACGTTTCGTTTCGTTTCGTTTCGTTTTCACGGGGCCTAGATTTTGGTTTTCACGTTTCGTTTTTCATGGACGAGATTTTGGCATGATATGAGGGGATGGGCATGGGAGGATGGGCGAGGCGCATAGGATGCTGGGCATGACATGAGCGACGGTCATGCAGAACATCGTTTTGGTTTTGCCATACAAAGGTTTTTTTTAGGCCTAAAGAGAACACACGTAACGTTTGCCCATGCTAATGCAATAGACTATTTTCTTTTAAATAAATAAATAAGTAAACGTTGTGTGGAGCGGATTTACAAGCAGGAGCTACGAGCTTTACCTTGAACTCTTTCTACGAGATGGATGGATGGTATTTACTCATCTTTATGAGGCAGGCAAGCAGGCGCCACCCACATCTTACGTGAGCTCAACAATAGCCATCTGATAAGCCACTGCACAAACACCCAAAATAGAACCACCCAATCATGAACGAACGAACCTCTCGCAGCCGAGGCGCTACAAAAGCCGCATCATCAGAGCTCCACCGCTGCAAAGAAGAGCACATACCGCAACAGCAACAACGAATGCTCACCCACAATGTCGACCATAACCGCAACCAGAATGCAGTGCCCCGCCACGATCCTGGCACTGGCCATGGCGCTTTCATTCGCTCTCGCTCTCGCCGCCAAGCCACCTGCTCCGCCTAAGCCCGGCGCCACTGCCGCCGCGCCTGTGGGAGAACCGGCCTCGGCCCCGGCCCAGAAAGCCAACGAGACGGCCGCTGCGCCTGAGCCTCCGGTGCCTCCCCCGGTGTCCGCGGAGTCCCCCGGATCACAGCCGCAGCCTCCGTCTGCGTCGGAATCGTCTCCGCCTCCGCCACCGAAATCGTCCCACAAGCCTAAGCCTAAGCCTCGGCCTCGGCCTCCGTCGGCGCCTAAGTCGGCCAAGAGTCCACCAGCGGCTGCTACGCCGCCAAGTAGCCCGTCCGGGTCCCCGCCGGCGTCCGCATCGGCGGCGAGTCCGACTACGGCGGCGTCGTCGTTGTCACCCAGTGAGAGCCCTGGCCCTGCTGGTGCTGCTAAAGAAAGCTCTGCGTTCGCCGTGTCCCTGTCCGTGTCCGCGTCCGCAGCTGTTCCGTTCTTGCTGGGTACCTTGCTGCTTGCTCTGGCTTGATTGTTTATGCATGGCTGCATGGAACGGGTCGCCCCTGTGCATTTTTTCATCCTTCCTTCCCCGCATGAACATTTGCTTGTTAAAACACATTAACCTTCTCCTCCCTCATTGCTTGCCATGCTTGCTGTTGTTTGTCTTTTATATTTTGCTAGCTTTTAGCTTTCTACTTACTTCAACAAAATTTTCAATATTAGTTCTTGATGTGTTAGTTCTTGATGTGTTGTTGAGTAATCCTCCGCTTTGACCAGTAGAGTATTGATGTGTTGTAGAAAATTGTTAATCATAAAAATAAAGAATTATTTGTTAAAAATGCATGTTAAGAAATTATTTACATTGATTTTTAACTAAAATTCCTTTACTAATATTCTTTTGCCGAACTTAATGCAAATGATGTGAAATAAATTCGAGAATAATAAATAAGAAGGTAAAGAACAGCCTTGATTATAAGAATTATAAAGTGTGACTCAAATTAATAATATCTTATCAACAAAATAATGAGCTAAGTGATTTCCTTCTGAGAAGGTGCTAATTCCCATCATCCATTTCGCTCAAGAGGATTATCCATGGCATTTTCGCTCCTTTGCGCATAAAGTCCCCGCTCCTCCCCCACGACTTCTATGGCTCACGGCGTTGGCTGGCGGCTCCCTATCTCTGTTGCAGGCCGCGGTGGACGTTCCTCCGGCAACCGACTGAGCATTCACTTGTCGCTTCTCAGCATGGATGCTTGAACACCATGCATATCCTTGAATGTCCGTCATAATTGAGAGGAGCAACGGCAAGAGCGAATATGATTGGTGTGATAGCTATTACTAGTGTGTAGATTTGATGTACATTTATCGTTTCGCCACATCTTTTACATGTAAAAACTAGAGTTTCATAGATCATTACTTATAATTAGGATAGCTAGTCAAAATATATAGTATGTTAGAATATTCTGTTCTTTAATATATACTTCTTGATTTTGTCCGATGTATAAAACCGTATAATACAACCATGAGTTAAAGCTGAACTAACTGAATCGGTTCTCGAGTATTTGTATTGGTATCAGCACAGATCGTGGAACCAGCTGTATCATGTCTGGACTATCATATTGCCAATAGAAGAGATTAATTAGTTTCGTAACTAAGTATTCGTAAAAGAATAAGTATTAAATGATTTTTAGTTTGTAGGGTAAAAATTTGCATAGCGTTGTTTTAGATAAATAGTAGTGCTTATCAACCTCAGATGATACATTATATATTAAAATACATAATGAAAATATAAGTTTAGGTTATGGCTTTAAGTTGATAGATAGCCATAGAAAAGAAGAGGAAATTAGGAAGGGAAGAGAAAGGGTATTAAAGCTCAAAACATATTTTCCACCATATGTATTACATAGCTAAGATGATAAATCTCGAACTTGAAAAATGGAAATGCTTAATTACATCCATGTGAGACCATAAAGGTTCTATAGGACAAATTTTTTATTATAAGGCCTTGATATGGTCACAATTGGTCTTGAATAACTCATAAAGAAAATGAACCAAAATTGACACTTTCGACTCAAACAAATGTGGCAAAGTTATTTCCTAAATACTATATTTAAGTCTAAGAGCATTAAAGAAAGGACAATTTGAAAAGATATGCTCTTTATCCATTGTGTGTATACAAAATTTGTAGATGTGTGTTCTCTTTGAAGATAATCCATCTCCCTATTTCAATTAATAGATAGTGAGATCCCAAATAAGTACATATGATTACCACCTTACTTTACCTAGAAATAGCAATGGATAAAAAAGCAGGTATTTTTACTTAGATCCTCCTCAAATATGCTAGAAATAAAAGTGTTTTTTGAAACATGGTTGTTCCCACATATGCCTCAATACCTTCTCTTTGATCCTTGTTTGTTTTCATATCCTTAAAGCTCAATTTTTAATCTTGATCTTCAATATTCTATTTTTGGAGACATTTTTCCCATCATTGAAATATCCTTTTTCCTAGGTGACCTTATAAACTTTAGTGAAAAGGTAGATGCAAGGCCTAGCAAGCATATGGAGTTTCCATTGCAATTTCTATAGGTAGTGCAATTTCTATAGATGTGTGTTCTCTTTGAAGATAGTGCAATATCATATAGCGTTTCAATCGGAAGTTCCTTCAATAAAAATTATTTTTGGACATATTTCAACCATTGCTATTGCACTACATGTAAATTGGGCCCCTTTTTATAATTTCATTGGTAATCTTTTTGTTACATCCCATCCAGAGATAGTAGGTATGGTCATACGCTTATGATTTATACATTATATGTGGAGTCCCAGTGGGTTGTTGGGGACAAGTTAATGTATTTTATATGTTATGAGGCTTCATCTTTATGTTACGATTATGATGTCTTTGATTATGTACACTAGCCATGTGTGATGTGTTAGATAGGTGAGGTTCCTAGCAAGGGTGTTAGATTGGGGTACAATGGTGCCTATTTGGTATGTCTTTATGCTTTATGTATGATTTTGGTATTTATGAATTTGCACTATAGTGCTATGTTGCATGATGTTCGGTGTGATTTTAGTATGTGAAGGTGTAGAGTGTTTGATAAGGATCTCGTAGGTTCAAACAAATTTTAATTTGGATTCTCGATATGGTTATTATGCACATTGGAAGTTAAAGGTATTAGTTTTAGGGAATAAAAGAAAAGCAACCTATACAAAACAAAAAGAATTGTTAAAAAAAGTAAAAAGTCAAATTTGTTTATGCACGTGATGTGTGGCATGTGGGGAAAAGAAGCACATTGTCATTTTTTTAAACATAAAGTATATGCTTTACGCATAATTTTATTGGATGTGTTTTTATTTCTTTTTTGTACCATCGCCTCACCATTGATCACCACAGAAACTGGGTTTTGGGTTCTATTTTTTTCTGTCACGTTAACAGAAACACACAAGAGCCTATTCTTTCATTTTTTTTCTTTCTTTTCTCTTCTTTTGTTTCACATTTTTCCAAATTCTGAGCTTTGTGGATGATTTCTGCTTGCTTTGAATTTGGATTTGGGATTACCGTAGTCATATCTATGTGGGTGCAGAACTTGTTGGGCATGAAATGGAGTCTTGCCAAATTTTTGAGGGTTTTCTAATTTTTTCGGCCTTTCTACCCAATAATTTTAATTGGTGGGTTTTCTTTGCATTTTCCCTCTATTTTTGTGCTAGATTAGTGTATATGATTATGCAATGTGGGCAGGTGGGGTGCATAGTTGAAGGATTAAGCTTAGACATGCTATTTTGTCTATTTCTTGATATTATCTAATTTTGGTTATGAATTGTGTATTAATATATATGCGATATATGGCATGATGTGGACTTGTAGAATATGATATGTGGTGTTGATGAGACTTGTTTGATTGGAATATGATGTTTGTGGGACCTATTAGGTGCAAGCATTTTTGGGGATTCCAATCAAACTTTGAACATGCATAAATTTTCTTCCAAGAGTCCAATTTAGGTAGAGTTAGTATCATTGGGATTATTTTGGAAAGTACTTTCTAATTGTGGGAGTAGTTTTCTATTTGGGCATATATCATTTTGAAGGTTATTATAGTGATCATTTGTCTAGAAGTACACACATTTGAGAAATATGATATTATTTTGTCATATTAAGGTATTCATATTGTTTCGGCAAATCATTATATTGTTTTCATGGAATGACTATAACTATTAGGGGTGGATATGTCTGATTATGCTTGTTTGGGTGTGTTGTGCTTACAACATGTGTTGGCCAAAGCTAGCCAAATTGTGTACATGTTTTTGTGACAACGCTTGTGACGGTCATTGGAAGGTGATGCTAGCATAAGGGTGTAAACTAGTTGGTGATGAGGCACCTTGGAGGTCGTATGGATTGACCCCCACTATGATGCATTGGTGAGGCTCTTATCTTAGGCCTCATCTTGAGAGTGGGAGAGTGTAGGTGTGTTCGTCCCTATGGCTATTACATCACATAGGTGTGTTCATTCCTATCGTCAATCCTCCAGAAGGCTAGTGGTTGAGGGTCATAGGTTGATGGACCCAAGCACTAATTGGTTAAATAAAAGACTTGTCAGCAATGGTTGTTATGAGTACTCATGGCAACATTTCACATGCTACACTAAGTTTGGATATGCTAGCCACCACATGGGTTATGTATGTGATAGTATCAGGTTGTGAGTTATATTGTGGATAATATGTGTTCTAATTGGATCATGTTTGTGTGGATCATGAGCTATTTAATGGTATATCATGGGTATGATGACATGGACATGATAGATGATATTGGACTGTGGCTTTATCTGTGATTGTATGATAGTATGTTAGCATTATAGGCGATATGGTGTGTGTGTTTTTGAGCATGCATAAGACTAACAATGGTTGCAGGTTGTCTTGTACCCCACTCCTCTCCTCTAATGCAATACTTGTCAACCATCTAGCATGGGAAGTGCAAAGGCTTCCCACTTAGTTATGTACTGACTTTTTTTAATTATAGGTGAAAGGCGCAAGAGCCTAGACAAGCACAGAGAGGGAGAGTAGAGGAGGGAAAAATATTTAGTGCTTGATTAATGTATATTTTCATGTATAGTAGTGTGGACTAGATAGCATTGTATGAAACTCTTTGTACTCTTATATATATGATGATGATGTTTATGTGTTTTTCTTTTGTATTTTAGCAAAGTAATGCCTAGTTTGCCTTATGTAGAGACATACATTTTTATATATTAAAATGCAGGTTTAGTTTTTGATGTGGTAGGAAATTTCTATACCTTTTGACCTTCCTTAATATCATGTATCCTACACATTATTGGTTTTTAGTTATCATGCTTTTGTTCTAAGATCACTTGATCTTAGGCATCACCCTGCCCTAGCTAGGGTAGGATGTTACATTATGGTATCAAAGATAGTTTACTTTGATGTTCTATGATGGTGGGGGTACTCATCCATTTGTGTGATTTCAAGTTATAGAAATGTATAGTAGGCATGGTCATGATGCTGGTGGGGCCCATAGACTAGAAGGACCTAATGATGGATAGGAGTGGCCTCCTCAAACATCTAGTAGTGGTCCTGAAAATAGGAAACCAGAGCTTATACAGCAATTGTTAGAGATCCTATAGCAGCATGTTGCAGCTAGTGATGCTCCCATTCCCATGATTAGGGAAGTGGGAAGTGGTGGTGGTAGTGGAGGTTCAGGAAAATCAAATAGGTAACCTATCAATAGGGAACTAGTAGAACAATTTTGGAAGTTGGAACCTCCTAAATTTGATGGAACTAAGGATCCCACTATAGCTACAGAATGGTTGGAGGAATTGCAAAAGGCTTTTGATTTTTTGGGTTGTTCATCAATTCAGCAAACTCGCTTGGCCATTTGTCAATTGGTTGGTACTGCCTAGTGTTGGTGGATGACTGAAGAGCAGGCCAAGGGAAGGACTATTCAAGAGGTGGCATGGGATGATTTTCTAACATCTCTCAAAGGTCATTATGTGTCTACCAAATATGCACAAGATAAGGAGAACAAGTTCTACCATTTGTATTAAGGTAGTTGATGTGTGGTGGAGTATGATGTTCATTTCTCTAAGTTGAGTAGTTATGTACCCTAGATGCAGACAGATGCTCGAGCATGGGCAAACAAGTTTGTTCAAGGTTTGAGATCATCTTTGAAGGATTACCTATTACCTATTAGATTGACTTCCTATGATGAAGCTAGAGCAGTAGCCATGGATTTAAAAAGGATTCAACAAGAAGATATAGTGCGTAGAGAAAGGCGATAGGGGCAAAAGAGAGGACCAATATCTAGAGAGAGGCTTGGCCCCTCTAAGCAAGCTCATGACCATGAAGGAGAGTGCCCAACACCTGCTAGTGGTCCTATTAGTGGAGCTAGTCATGACACTATTGTTTGTTCTAGATGTGGGTAGCCTAGTCATTTGCAGAGGGATTGCTAGAATTATTTTGCATGTGGGCAACTAGGGAATTTAGCTTAAGAGTGTCCAAAGTAGGCAAGTAGTAGTTGAGGAGGCAAAGGTTAAGGATAGTGACCTCTAGTTCAAGGTGGATGTGGAGCACCAATCACTTAGCCCAGAGGTGCAGACCAGAGGACTTGAGGATGGATGTATGCCTTAATAGACCAACCTTTGGATGTGTAGCCAAACACAATGATGGAAATGGATGGTACGATTTTGGGCTTTACTGTGTTGATGTTATTTGATCCATGTGCTAGCCATTCTTTCATAGATCCTACAGTTGCACATCACATACCCATTCTCTTTCTCCTAAGTTGATAGTATCTTTTACTAGGGCTCATGAAAATTGAGTTGATCATGTGTGTATAGGTGTGCAGTGGGTTAGTGATTTACATAGTATGGATCATGGGGTATATGATGTCATTTTGGGGATGGATTGGTTGTCACAGTTTAATGCTATTTTGGACTGTCAACAAAAGTTCCTACGATTACAATCAATTGATGATGCTCTTATTGAGGTACAAACTCATCTGAGGACTATGCACCTAAATTTTCTCTCCTCTCATATGTATCGTATGATGCTTCAAAAAGCACATGAATGCTTTGTGGCTACAATTTATAAAATAGATATGGTGGAGATGGATCAAATTCCTGTGGTTCAGGAATTCTTTGATGTATTCTAGTCAAAATTACCAAGTTTTCCACTAAGGTGAGAGATTAAGTTTGAGATCAAACTTAAATTTAGTACAGAGCCTATTTCAAAGGCTTCACATAGGATGTCTCCTATAGAGCTAGTAGAGCTAAAGATTTAGCTACAAGAATTACTGGATAAAGACCTTATTTGATCCAGTGTATCAGCATGGGATGCACTAGTGCTATTTGTTAAAAAGAAGGATGGGGGTTTATGATTATGCATAGATTATAGGTAATTAAACCAAGTTATTGTGAAAAATAAATATCCTTTGTCACCCATTGATGACTTGTTGGACCAACATTGAGAAGCTCATGTATTCTCAAAGATTGATCTCAAGTCTAGGTATCATCAACTATGGATTCGTGAATAGGATGTGGCAAAGATAGCATTTAAAACATATTATGACCATTATGAGTTTTTGGTGCCACCCTTTGGGTTGACAAATGCACCAATAATTTTCATGCACCTAATGAATAGTGTGATGTAGCCATTCCTAGATCAATTTCTGATTTTGTTCATACATGATATCTTAGTATATTCTCCTGATGAGAAATTCTATGTAGAGCACTTGTGAATAGTTTTATAGACTTTGAGGAAGTACCAACTATATGCTTAACCATCCAAGTGTTCATTTTGGCAATTAAAGATTCAGTTCTTAGGACATGTGGTGTCAAGATCTGGTCTCTCTATGGATGCTACAAAGATTGCAATAATTTGTGATTAGCCTAAGCCATAATCAACAATGGAGGTACAAAGCTTCTTGGGGTTAGTAGGATATTACCAAAGCTTTGTAAAACATTTTTCTCACATAACATCCCCTTTGACCCTATTGTTAAGAAAGGAGACTAACTTTACTTAGGTTCTAACTTGTCAAGCTACGTTTGAAGAGTTGACACATAGATTGGTGATTAATCTAGTGCTAATATCTCCTACACTCGGCTTTGTGTTGCAATAGTGGTTACCTCAACCAAGGTGATAATGGCTACCGCAAGTCATACAAACATCATGAAATATGGGGATGCAGAGGGTGCGCAACATTGGCTATGCCATAAAGCACCTGATGTGTTGATGGCTCGACTCATGCATGTTGGGCTAGTGGACCTATTCTTGGCCCTTAGCCTAGGTATCTTAGTGGCTGAAATAGTTACCATCATTGACTCCTTTAGCAGTGATGTTAGGCAATTTTTCACCCGGGTGCATGGCGTGATGATAGTGCTAGACCTCATCAAGGCCTTCTTCACTAATCTATTTAGCATCCCCATTGATGACTCAATGATTATCAATAAGGCCAGTAAGGAGGTGGATCACAAAGGGGAGATCAAGGACTAGTTGGAGGCCACTCAATCTCATAAAGGCATATCAATCAAAGATATGAAAGTGCCTAAGGTGTAGGAGCTCTACCCTTTATTCAATGCTCATGCCTTTCCAAAGCTACTTTCCCAAGGAAAAATCCTAGGGGTGGAATAGGCATGGGTGATGAAAGAGATGCTACTAGAGAGTACAAGGTTTAACTGGGCTAGGTACATAGCCATCGGGCTACATGCAAAGATGTCTAGGCTACGGTTCAACCTCCAGGCTAGGTCCCATGTGCACTTCGTATTCTTCATAGGATACCTACAAAAGCTTACAGAGCTTCTAGTTGTGCAGGATGATAGACAATGGATGGTGCAAGACCATGAGTAGCTATGCAAGTCATGGGTCAAACATATGTTTTCAACCATACATGAGGAAATCAATGAGTCATTGTTAGCAATGACCAAGGTTCCTGTGGGGCACTTGTATTATTCATGTAATAGTGCAAGTAAGGGTCCTCCAGTTGGCATCAGGGACATATGTGAGCTAGATTGATATATAGTAGAGATAGTGGGGCCATCAAGGGTTAGGATCAAGAGGCCACAACCTTAAGAGGAGGCTACCCCTGAGATCATGAAGCTAAGTAGAAAGAAGATCTCCATCAAGCTATGAAATTTGTGTGAGGATGTTGTAGGTTAGTATGCATAGATGTTAGATTATTTAATTGTATTTGTGCATATATATTATTATTATATTTTTTATGTTGTTTTTCATGCTATTTTTTTGATTACCTAATGATACTATGCTTTGTGTTAGTTGTACAGAAAGAAGAGAGGGCTATGAGAGTAGTCGTTGAAGCAATAGGAGAGGAAGCGCACCCTCAAACCCTCCCCCACCCCCACCCCCCCACCCCCACCCTACCCCCAAGGCTAAGGGGAAGGTAGTTCATGGAGATGAACTCCATGAGGTAGCAAAGTCCCTTCAATAGTTGGAAAAATAGGGGTTACTCAACCCTAATGGGGGTGACTTTGATATGTTATTTGATGTTATGCAGTTAGTTGAGCCCCCTACACTCACGTCTGAGGGCTTACTAGGTAACCTACTTTTATTGTCATTTGTCTACCCTTGTTTACTCTAGTACTTTAAGCTATATTATGCCATGTGCTAATTGCATCATTGTATTATAGCATCAAGTGTTTTGACCAATAGTCCTATGCTAACCTACTGCATGGAGCCATGGGTAGACATGTCGAATAAATTGTGTTTCATGGTAGGCATTGTCGAGGACTTAGTGGACCACTTGCAACAAGTAGATCCAAAGCTAGGTATGTGTGTAGTGCTATCATGCTTTATGCTATCTTTCTTAGTGCTTAAATCCCTAGTTTTCAGCTAAGGTTGCTCGGTTGTTGTATGCCTATAAGTCCCAAGCAAGCTGCGATGGGATCCTAGCAAGGTAATGAAGCTAGATGCTTTTCCTAATCTTCCCCTTGAGGTTGATCAAGTGCCTCATAATATGTACAAGACATCTAACAAGTGCACACTTTTCTATGCCAAGTCATTATGGGTTTGTAGGTGCTTGAATAAGCTCCTATGGAAATGCGTGCATGAATTGCAGGAGAAGGTGGTTAGCCAAGATGAGAAGATTAAGGATCTTTAATCCAGATATAACTTTATCATGGCTAGATCGTAAAGAGATAGTACTTGGTGCACCTCTGAGATTGAGTATGCTCAATATTAGAGCACACTTAGAGGCAACAATAAGGCAACATGGGAGCTAGTAGAGAAACAACTCTAGATGAACTTGTTTGTTCAGAAGAACAAGGACTAGAAGAATTATAGCACAAAGGTTTATAGGTGGGGGTACACACAAAAAAATCACAAGCATCAATATAAGTAGGAGTGTGACATGTACTTGCATTGGTACAAGCTGGAGTGTACTAAACACCATTGCCTCAAGATGTTTCTTGAGGCAACTGATGGAAAGTAGGTGTATGACATGTTCACATAGCGTAAAGTCATGAGTGACTCTCCCATGAGGTAGATTTTCACCCCCTCTAGAGAGGCCTCTTCTACTACATTTTCCATGGTGCCACCTACATAGACCACCATGGACAAAGGTAAGACCTTTGTAGATATTGACATTGACCAAGAAGACTAGATGAGACTTTTTGAAGTTGAGATCCTCCATCACTTAGAGGCTAGCCTTGGAAAGTTACCTCTAGAGCTCATTGATGCGGGACACTCTTGAGTTAGTTTTTTGCTATGTTAGTTTATACTTTTTTATGCTTTTTGTATTTTTGAATTAGGTTGTTACATGTAACATATTGCTTATTAATTGCATATATATTTTTTTAAATTGTGGCAAGTACAAGATGATGCTGAAGGCCCCAACGACTTGGTAGAGGAAGCAGAACCTCCACCTCCACCTAGTGCTACCAGTTGAGCATGATCATATGTACCTCCCACACAAGGATTTTTTTTGCTATATTTTTCTATGTAATGCTACTTATGCTATGTTACAACAATGTATTTCTATTCATGCTCTATTATGTATGACTATTTATTGAGCGTAATGTGCAATCTTTAGGGATATATGATAATTTTATCACATTTTTCTATGATTATGCTTACAATTTAACCTATGCTAACATGCCTAAGTGATGAATTAATGTGATAAATATGTGTTACGCTAGCCTAGATTTATGAAATGATAGTAATACTGGGCCATTGCGAGCTATAGTGAGTTTGGGTCATTACAAGCTGTAGCGAGTCTAGGGCATTACAAGCCATGTCAGTTTAAAGCCTTGATGGGCCTCATGCCAATTTAAAAGCCATAATGAGAGGGCCGATGCTAGTTTAAGGCCATTTCGGGCCATGCATTGCCAATTTAAGGCCATAGCGGGACATTGCTAGTTTTTGGCCATTTTAGGCCATGCGTTGCTAGTTTAAGGCCATAGTGGGCCAAGGTGATATTTTTAGGTCATTTCGGGCCACATATTAGCAATAGTTTAAGGTCATTCTAGGCCACATATTTGTGATAGTTTAAGGCCATTCCAAGCCACATATTGGCGATAGTTTAAGGCCATTTTGGGCTACATATTGGCGATAGTTTAAGGCCATTCCGTGTTGCATATTGGTGATAGTTTAAGGCCATTCTGGGCTATAGCAAGGGGTTTAAAGGTGATAGTTTTAGGCCATTCTAGGCTACAGTAATGGAATTAAAAGTGATAGTTTTAGGCCATTTCAGGCCACTATGATAGAATTAAAAGTGATAGTTTTAGGTCATTCTGGGCCATAGCGATGGAATTAAAAGTGATAGTTTTAGGCCATTTCAGGCCACCGTGATGTAATAAAAGTGATAGTTTTAGGCCATTTTTGGCCACATATTGGTGATAGTTTAAAGCCATTTTGGGCCATTGGTGATGGAACTAAAAGTGATAGTTTTAGGCCATTCTAGATCATAGCGATAGTTTTAGACCATTCCAGGCCACAAGTGATGGAATTTAGTAAAGGATATTCTAGGCCAATGGTTGCTATCTCTCTTTTCTTTTGCAAATTTTTTTTTCTTTTATGATTTTTATGTGTGTTTGATGTTTTTCATGCATTAAAGTAGTAACTGTGGAAGTGTAAACTAAGCAAGAAAAAGCATAGACAAAGCAAATGAATGCATAAAAAAGTAGGTAAATGCATAAAATAAGCAAACTAGTGCATAATCTAAGCAATCAAGCTAAAAGCAAATAACATACTACAATGCTAATCTAATGCAAAACAAATGCAACATAAGCAAAAAGTAAAATACAAGGTGCACAAAAGCAAATAGCAGGTAAACACCTAGTGCATTTTAGAATAAGGGGATACCTCAGTCATGCAATTACTTCCTAACTTGGTGTGGCTTAGGAGGTGCGTAGGATCTGGATTACACTACTTAGTAATCCCTTTGACCTTTGCTTGTTACGTCAAAGGGAAACTCTACCCAAAGGGAATCCTCTAGGAGGTTACTGGCTTCTACTACTCTTTCAGTTGTATTTGCTTCATGCATTTCATTCTTTGCCATGGATGCATCATCAGGAAACTCAACCTCTGATCCTTGCTCCATGTCTACGTTATTAATGACTAATGGAGCAACTTTATCACCATGGATGATAACTTTACCACCTTCTTATGGGAGGTGGATCTCTTGTTGAATTAGAGATGAGATAGCTTGTAATTGGACCAGCCAAGGTCTACCCAATATCAAGTTGAAGTCGGGCATCTCTTCTACGACTATGAACTCGATAGTGGTGGGGAATTGCTTCCCTGCTACAAAAGCTATAGTAATAGTGCCCCTGACAATGATGCATGATCCATTGAAGGATTCAAGCATGTGATTTTTGTTGGCCTAATTTGATCTGTGAGGCCTAGCTTATTCACAAAAGTGTATGGTATTATGTTTGTTATTGCTCCATCATCGATGTGCATTCTACAAATATTGCATTCCCAATGCATATATTAATAAACATAGGAGCTATTATAACCTTGCCCCTTAGGATTAACCTTGATTGATTCATCATAAAATGTTAGGTACGTGGAACTTAATTCTTGCGATGCAAGGGGTAGCATCACTGCATGGATGAAGGTCTCATCTGCAAGGATGTCCTCCATAATAGGGATGGAGGTCAACATCTACACTAGTGCTTCGTGATGGGTAGATGAGGTCATGATCAAGTTGTAAAAGCTCAATGTTGTATTTTTTTGTTTAAGCACTTATTTAACTTGGGCTAAGGAATCCACAAAGTCCTTACCATTAGTCATGCTTTTGTTGGCCTTGACTTCTTTCATGTAGCTTAAGAGATAGATTTCTCATGGAGGCGACTTAGGTTTTGTTTACTTGGCTTGCTTAGGGGTCCCAGTGCTCCCTTGCAATTTTCTCATTGTGGCCTCTTCATCTGTTTTGGCCATAGGAACTACAAATATGGGAACAAGTTTTGGTAGACCCAGTGCTCTTTGCTCTTGATGTTGCCTACTCATTTCATCTCCAAGAGACTCGTTGGGTCTTCTATGTTGCTAGGTTGGAGGCCTACTCATGTTACCAGTGAGGTTGTCCCTTGGAAAGGAAGGGGGTGATGCATTGGCTGCTACTAGGCTTTGGACGGGTGAGGGGCTAGCATGCCATGGCAGTTTAATGATGAAGGGTGACTGAATGGTTGTTGTTGATGCAACTTGTGGAGGGACCCTAATTATGAAGGGTGTTGTGGGTGCTTTAGGTGGCACTCTAATAATGAAAGGATTCCTTGAACCTATGGGGGTTGAGGGGATCCTTGCACTACCAGAGGATACCCAATCCATGAATTGCTATTATGCCAGTTCAAGATCATCATGAACACTGATAGCATTTGTGACATAGCCAACATCATCTACATTTAGAGGGTCATTGTACACCCTCATGGGTTGGTTCTAAGGCCTAATTAGGTTTGTACTATCAAGCACTAGCTCACCTCTATCAATCATCCTTTGCAAGTTGTCTTGCAAGGCTAGGCAAAAGTCTATGCTATGGTCGGGCAACTAGTGGTAATGGCAAAATCAGTCTAGCCTAAAATGTCTTAGGACTAGGGGCTCATTCGGTGTTGCTGAAGCAAGATTTCTTAGTAGCTTGTAGTACTTATAAGATTGTCTTGGTAGAATTCCACCACTTTAATAGTTTTGGAGGAGGCTACTTTGAGGCACTTTAGCTCTTCTATCAAGCTCTGGATCATCTAAAATGCTTAGTTTAAGCTTTGAGATGCTCTAGCTAGCCATGTTAACTATGTTATATACTGTTGGACTAGCTGTCTAGTCCATGGCATGGTTTTAGGTTGCAAAATTGCACAATGCACTCAATGCATTGGCTATGCTATAGGGACAGTGATGGGGCAAGCAACGCATGTGTGGGTTGGGCTGACATTGGGGGAACTAATAAAATAAGTAGGATGTAGGATGCCTGAGTCATTTGAAGCCTAGGAACAGGCCCTATGTGGACATGTAGTTGAGTTGATATGGTTACTACAGGCAAAGGTAGTTGAGTAGGTTTCGATGATACCACAAAGGGCAAGTTAAGGAAAGCTACTACATCATAATGTATGCATTGTGTCTAGTGTGTTGCTATTAAAGGCATTGACCTATGCCTAGCAGAGTGGGAAGGTGATGCTGTTGCTATGACTGTATTGAGAAGAATTGGTGAACGAGGCTAAGGAGAAGTTAGACTAGGAATCACTCATTGCAAGACAGTGTGGAAAGAGGCCTCATGCTCAAAGCAAGCTTCGAGCTCATCCTATTCCTCCTATAGGGCTTCCTTATAGTCCATTCCTACGTCACGCTTGGCTACTCGAATGAGCTAGGCTAATAGCTAATGGTAGGGCTCCATGAGTGGGATGATATCAAATGAGGAGAGGATATATTCTTTTCCATCCTAATGGATCAAATCGTAGTTTCATTTTGCCTCCATGTTAAAACGGTCTAGAGATAACCCTACTTGAATCTTTGTGCATATGAAGTTGTACTACTCATTACTTAGCACAATGTATTCTAGATATTGACCACATAACCTAAGGGATTGCCTTTGTCTTGCCATTATGAGACTCCCAGGGGTGTCAATCTTGGTCTCCTGTTGGGTGGGCAAGAAATTGAGTGCATTTGAGATTGACACTAGAGGTTCATATGGGTTCATGGTCACATATCAAGTTGCAAGAGGGGACTACAAGGGTTGCTAGTTGTGAAACACTATGGACCATGCTAAAACTAACCCCATCCACACTAACCCCATTGACTACACTATCTACGCTCTTCATACCAAAGAGTGGACTATGCAAACTATGCTCTTCACATTGGAAAGTGGACTACACTAGCTATGCTAGAGATGACTATGTTGTAGCTAAAAATGATGGGTTTTTAATAGGAAGTGGGAATGAGTGTGATATGGGTTGTTATGCGGGGTCTTGTGAGGACCGACTATGGGGTCTAATCTACACCGATAGGTTAGTAGACAATGCCTATGTTGGCCTAAGATCCAACTACTGCTATGCATGTAGTAGGTCCACAAGGGTATTATGGTCTATGCTAGCCCAAAGCTAGCAACTGTGATGCATAGAGCATGCGAGACAACCACAACGAAGTTTGAAAAAGTGGTTCAGCCCTCCTTCTAGCACCAGAAAACTGTAACGATCAAAAATGTCGACAGCTAGAACATCAAGGTCCACAAGCACACAACCTAACCTCAAATCCATGTAAGGGCTTGCTGGAGGTGAAGGTAGGGTGCCTTGAATGGTCTAGCTAATCGAACAGGGACTTACTAGATGCAATGGGGATGCAACATGGTTAGCTACAATGTTAATGTGAGATGGTGCTAAGGGTGCAGATAATGTTTGTGGTGTCAATGGGGTCAAGCTTAGGTATAGGTGCTTGAGGGGGTGAGCATAGTCAAGAATTTCAGTGAGGCGAACAGTGTCAATGCACAAGGATCATCACCTGAGTGTAGTTCAAGCATGTCTAAATAGTAAAAATGGTGAAAATGCAAATAAAATGTGGAAAATGCAAAGAAATAGAGAAAATGGAGCAGAATATGACCCAAAATGGGGTTGAGCATAGTTAACACCAAAAGGGGGTTTAGAAGGTACGCAATGTACAACAAATGTAGGTGGACAACATAGTCATAGTCCTTGGGCTATCAAGCCATGAAGACTGATGTTCTGCTGAGGCGTTTGCTTCTATAGAGTTGGCCACCATAGTGTACCACTAGGCGTGGTGTTTTGCTAGGCTGTAGGGGGCCAACAGTGGTTTGCAACTTCACCTCTTTTCTGGTTCACTAATATGCCCCTGATCATATACAAGGTCCAACTCTCACTGCATTGAAGATGCAGGTATTTATAGGGTTAGGGTTAGCAATAAATGCAGGATGGCTACCACATGGCTAATGGGATGGTTGGGACTATGCGTAGCGTAGTTACTATTCATGTGATGTGCTGATGGGGCTAATGGTGTCAATGGTGTTGCACTTTGCTATGCTCTGCTAGACTCTATAGGACTCTATAGGACTATGACTATGCCACCAACTACATATGTGTGCATCGAGAGAACCGCAAGGTACCTGAAAAATGACACTAAGAGAATATGCTCTATGGGACTACACTCTCCACACTCTTATGTGGGGTCAAGCATAGTTACAATTTCAGGGTAAAGGGGATACAAAAAAGAAGCATTTTTCTGACTATGCTTGTCAAAGATGAGTTGATTGCATTCTAGAGTTGAGTTAAGCATCGTTGTTGTGTTGTGGAGGCCACTAGAGATTGTCCTTGCTGACTACACTCTTCTAAAAGGTAACTATGCTCTACACTAGGGGATAGCATAGTCTCATTACTAGTGAAATCTGTGCAGAAAATGGATTTTTTGTAGACTACACTCTCCACAAGAGGCTAACTATGCTCTCAACTAGGGTTGAGCATAGTTTTTGGTGTGGTAGGAAATTTTTGTACCATTTGACCTTCCTTAATATCCTATATTCTACACATTATTGGTTTTTAATGATCACTTGATCCTAGGCATTAGCCTACCCTAGCTAGGGCAGGGTGTTACACTTTTGTCTACATAATAATAATTCTTGTTGAAGACTAAGGACCCCTACACATGATACGCAGGATTTTTTCTTTCTATTAGAAAGTGTGCATTAATGCATAGAAATACTATATCTATGGAAATGGTGCATGTTTAGAGTGAACACCAAAGTGAGCATACTAAATGTTGAGCTAAATTTTTGTCCATGTTTCTTGAGCCTTGAAGTTAAAATTAATAATAAAAGGTGGACAAAATATACTTGTCAACATGTAGACACAAATCCCTTTTTCAACCAAAATTAACAATAAAAAAGTATGTGGATACAAATCTTTGTTCTATTATACTGATCAAACACTTTGATCATATACATTATGTGTGGGGGTCATGAGGTAATCATTATAATAGCTCTAGTTAACTCATCTTGTTAGGTTAAAGGTTTTTATAATTTTATATTTCTTGTTGGAACCTGAAATAATTATAATATAAGTATATTCTAAGATATAGGAGTGTTAGATACTGAAATAATTGTAATATAGATATACCCAAAGATATATAGTCCAATTAAAACTTTATAGCTGAATATTACTATCCAACATTGAACCCATGAACCCATGACTTAGAGCAAGAGTGTTACTCCTGGACGTTATTCCTTTATAATAATATTACTGTATCACCCAACATGTGCCGAGGCAGGAAATGAGGGAGAGAAGCAATTGAGCAACTTCGTCGAGTGAATGCTTCTCTAAATTCCATTTCCGCAAAAAGACAAGGACGTACGATATTGGCTCCCAAAGTTGGCTCACGAACTAATTCAGGCCAAGCCCCCCAAGCGATTCTCTCACAGCAGCACTCTCGGCTGTTGCTCATCTAAATCAGGCGCCAGAAGCAGCGTGAGCTCAAGAATAGCCATCTGCTGAGCCACAGCGCACAGCTAATCAATCATCCCCCAAAATAGAACCACCCATAAACGGGCCTCCACTACAAAGCCGCATCACAGAGCTTCACCACAAAGCGGCCACCGCAAACCAGAGCGCATACCGCAAGCCAAAGCCGCAGCAAAAACACGACTCTCTGCCAAAAACGTCGACCACCACCACAACAACAAGAATGCAGTGGTCCGCCATCGCCAACGCCGCCCTGGCTCTGGCCTTGGCTCTTTCTTTCGGTCTCGCTCTCGCCGCAACGCCACCGGCTCCGCCTAATCCCGGAGCCACGCCTGCGGGAGAACCGGCCTCAGCACCGGCCCAAAAAGCCAACGAGACGGCCGCTGCTCCGAAGGTTCCGATGCCGCCACCGGCTTCCGTGGAGTCCCCCAAATCACAGCCGCAACCGGATGCGCCGGGATCGTCCACGCCTCCGCCACCAAAGTCGTCGAAGAAGCCTCCTCCGGCGCCTAAGTCGGGCAAGAGTCCTCCAGCTGCTGCTGTTGCTGCGCCGCCGACTAGCCCGTCGGGTTCCCCGTCCTCGTCGGTATCGTCGGCCAGTCCGAGTCCGACTACTGCGGCTGCGTGGTCGCCCAGCGAAAGCCCGGCTGGCGCCGAAACAAGCTTTGCATCCGTCTTGTCGGTGTCCGCGCTTGTTCCGTTCGTGCTGGGTACCGTGCTGCTGGTTCTGGCTTGATTCTTTAATCTTTATGCGTGGCATTGCATACAAAGGGTCGAGTGGTCGACCTGTGAACTTGTTAATGCTTCCTCCTCTCCCCTGCATGGACATTTGTCAAACTCCTCCATCGCTTGCTATGCTTATTGGTTGTTGTTGTCTTTTACATTTTTGCTAGTTTTAACTTTATATTTAATTCTACAAAATTATCATAATTAATTCTTGATATAGACGTCATGAAAACTGCAACTTTTACTGATTTAATTTTCCATCTGTCCGATTTCTAAGGTTGAACCAACCATGACTTGGAGTGGCCTTCTCTTAAGTATGGCCATTAAAGCATTATTGAGGATCACCACTATGCACGTTGAAATTCTATAAGCAAACAATGCTTCACTCTTCAAATTAAAATCGCTACCAACTTAGTCTCAAGTTTCTTTTATGGTTGTTGATTCTAAAATAATATACAAATAAAATGCTTTTTAACTTTATTTTATCATAGTCTTATATGAGGGTGTAGACATATAGTTAACATGTTACTGTATATTAATTATTATAAAAGAAATATAATGGTACTTGAAGTAGGATTGGAATGGGCAACCTCCTACTCACAAATCAATGAGCTCATCACTTAAGCCACTCTTATGTATGTCTAGACTGTTTTTCCATTTTTCTAAACTCAACTTAATAAATTTTTTAAAGCATGGCATTCCATTAGTTAGTCAATTAGGTACTCAATTAGTTAGTTTGAGTTGCCTTCATAATTTTGTAAGAAACTTTGTCCCAATTTTGTTCAAATCAAGTACAAGTTTATAGTCAGTCATAGAGGTATGATGAAAAGTCAATAACTTAGTTATGACATTACATCTACAATATTATATCTACAATATCATATGTCCTCATATGATATTGCAGATGTGATGTATCCAACATTGGTATTGCCTATCAATGCCACATACCTACCGCATTTAATATATCCTTTTAGTCACATAGGAGCTAGACACTTGTAGTTTTATTTCACAAATTTAGTAACAGTGAGTGAGTGCCTACACTATGGATTTGAGTTAACCATATAAAGTCTTATTTCTAGTGGTATGATACCTAGATAAAATTCTATGATGGCAATAAGATTTAGATCATTCTCATTCATTGCACAATTCTAACTTAGAATAGAATTTACCTTTCTATGTCATTTACTTGTTCATGAAATATAGATTAAAGTTTACATTCTCTTGCACAATAGTAATTTGGCAAAATGAGTATGACTAATTTCAAGCATAATGTATAATGATTTAGTAACCCACAAGCAATATTACTTAGTACACCCAATAGAGCATTGCTTGGTAATCTTAGTAATAATTACACTAGCCTAAGACGTGTGTGGTAGATCAAGAATAGATACTCATCACCAATATGCTAGCTTAGGAGTTATTTTCATTGTTCATTAGATTTTATACTTAATTACTAAGTTTTACTCTAGATATCATATCATGTGTCTCACTTCAAGTTAAACCATACATCTTAAAACTATAGCTAACGCAAGTGGGAGGATAGAAATTAGCAATTAAGTATTAATTATATAAAAGCTACACTAGGTTCATCCATGGATTACAATAAGCTCACTTGCAATGCTTGTGATTTATATGGTTAGACATAGGGACTACTCATCGTTCATCAAATCTCATATCATGGTTGCATAGTTTTTTCATCTATTGATGAGTGGCTAGGTACCCTTACACTCAACCATACGAATACAAGCGTTCATGCATGATCCGGTCGAACTCTGTAGATGGGCTAGTTGTGGTGTCTAGATAGTTATGTGTTGATCACAATTTGCTATCTTCCCACCTAGACTAGTATTTGCTTTGTCATGTATGGTTTAGTCCAGAGTGAGGTGTATGATGTGGTCCTAAACTAATGTTACTCCTAGAGGCAATGGAAAATAACTTTATTTAAAGCTAATAAGGAATGAGAAGAAAAATCTAAGCTAGCCTAGGTGCAATGAGCATCTGTCCTTAATCATCTATACACATCTTGGACCTCATGTACTACTTCTGGGATTACCAAGTGCATGTTACTTAAGCACTCCTAGATACGCTATTGGGATATCAAGTAGTCACACTTAAATGCTCGTGATTAAGTCGTACTCATTCTATGTTTAATATCAGGGATAGTAGATGAAGGTAAAGAAATATTAATTAAGAAAATAATAAATAACAATAAAAATTAAGTAATTAAGCAATTAAAACTAAGTGAATGCTGCAATGATGAAGTAATCTCGATCTTTATTGCCGATCATGCATGTGTCCAAGTATGTCACACTGAAATAAAGGTTCTGTACAATTACAATCATCACACTGTGGGCATGCACTAAGGGAAGAATTGAAATGAACTAAAAATGAACAAAAGAACTACTCTAACTCTATCTTACTTGACTTTCCCCTTCTTGTGTGCCTGAATGTGTATTTATAGGCTTACACAGATATCACGATATCATGTATTTGATATCGAGGGTTCGATATTGGGGGTCCAATATCAAGGGTCTAATATTAGCACCTAACAACCATGATTCATCATCTATTTTAACATTGTTTCAATTACTTTCATTTTTTAGTAATCTCAACTCTAGTTTCATCTTAATTTCAACACTTATATTAATCTTTTTTAATCTTCTTAAAAAATTATTGTGAGTACAAGCTTGTATGCTTGAATCTCTTGGAGAAATTTGACTCCATTACTCCTTACATTCCTCTTCTCACTACATGTCTTAGCCTTAATCAATTGGAGATCAAATGGAGGGGCATTTCATTACCCACGTTTTTGCCATTAAAGTTGCTCGTCATTACCCACTTCTTGGAAATTAGTGGGTTTTCTCTTAATACTTATGCAAGTTAAAAATAACTCAATATTAATAACTAATTAAAATTGAAGACTTCTATAGTACTATTGTTTGGTTTCACTTAGATATTCTATCTTCTATTAAGTGTTATCACCTAAAGTCTCAATGCTCATTCTACGAGAAAAGTTCTATGTTGATCATTTTTTATGAAATTGTTTGGAATAAGAAACATTGTTTTTTAGCCATGTATGAAAATATACTTGTTAATATATAGGAAAGCTAACAATAATTCAATGTCAATGATTAGTTAAAATTGCAAACTTTTATTGTACAACTATTTGGTTGCAATTACACATTCTTTCCTATTAAGGATTATTATTGAAACTAAAATTGAAATGTTTACTTATGTCCACTAAGAACCCTTGGATTTATTGGACTTGTTTCAAAATTCCTATTATAGATTTTTTTTAAAAAATTCATAACTCAATGCTACCCACTAAAATCAAACTTGTGACCTAAGATTACCAAACAAAGACGTTGGCCACTAGGCCAATATCTCATTCCCCCAAGTGCGTTCTTGAATGGTCAATGGATAAGTAAAAACCCAATCTTTTTTCTAGTGGTTGTGCCTAAGGTGTGAATTTGACATGCAGTATTGCCTGTCAACCATTTATTACAAAACATGCTAGAATATTTTTTCCCTACAAATTAATAACTATTTAGTAGCACTTCTTTCAAATACATCAAATATAAAACCAATTAAGACACAAGTGTACTATAAATAATCTAATAATAGGCAGGTACAACAACAAGAATACGATGATGATGTGATTGGAAGTAAGAGAGTGTGTGAATAGTGGCATTGATGAGGTGAATCAATTCAACCATTAAAACAGTGAACTTTCCTTGAGTAACAATATTTCCAATAATTCCATGAGAGTAACAAGATTTTAAGAAAGATTGTTCCTGTTTCATATTATAGATAATTTTGCACCACTTAGGAATCATGGAAATGTCATTCTTTGTATTTTCTAGCCAAAAAGACTTTAGTGTCTTCATTGTACATAGTTTATCCAACACAATATCAAAATATTAGTTTGGCATAATTAAGTGACAAGGGTTTTAGTATTAATATAAGGTAGCAAGGGGATTTGGCATTGATATCATGTGTAATGTTTCTAGATTTAGTAGGTGATCCTTCAAGTAGAACCACTGTTGTTTTTCCTTTCTACAAATTGCTTAATCATTTACATAAATTTATTACTTAGGAAATTTCTAGAAGGTATGTTTTCATACAAATTTTGTATTATTTAGCTCATTCCTCAAGTCTTTTTGAATCATTTAAATTTGGTTTCAAAAGATCTAGATTTAGATATTGTTCATGCTTATTATTTATCAAACTCATTTTTATTAGTAGAATTTGTTAATTTGACAATGGTTTTTAAGGTCTTTAACATCGATGTTTTCAATCATCATCATGCTTTATTGATTATTTGAAACTAGACTCCTTCTTTAATCCAACATCTCTTGAATTTTGAAAGATTTCTTATTCTATTGAATTGCTGAATCTTCCATTAATTTTTTAAAAAGTTGAAAGAGATATTGTCTCTCTTCCTAAGCCAATCAAGTATTCTAAAACCCTCGTTGCAGCTAGTGGTTTTTGTAGAATTTGATATATAATTGATTTGCTTAAGTGAAAAATTTTTCTGGTAAAATTGATTATGTGTAGAAGGTTGTTTATTATAATCTTCTAAAGTCATGTTAGTATTATCATTGAGAGGATCACATGTTTGATTTGTGTCCTTTTATGCTAGGAAAAAGATAATTGAAGCATATCAACAACAAGTTACTAAAAATGTTAATAAGGTTTATTTTGTAAATATTATAGATCCTTCTAAGGTATTTTCTACAAATGCTACAAATCTTGGAATGATTTCTTCTATTGATGTTTCAACAATTAGCCTACCCACCCACCCACCCACCACACCCCCCTCCCCCCCNCCCACCACACCCCCCTCCCCCCCATCCATCGTGCCTGCCCCACTATGCCCCTGCTGCACACCCCTCCCCCCTCCCCTTTTTTTTATTTTTGTTCAATAGAATATGTCTCCAAAGAATGTTTCAATGAAATCATTTTCAAAATATTCTTCAATGACTAAGCGAAAACAAATATATATTCTTCAGGTTTCATAAAATCCTATTGTTGATTCACATGATTTTCAATTACTTTTCTATAATAAAAAATGTTGAGGAAGTCTATCTATTGGTGATTACATGCAAAATATTCAAAACGAACAACATTTTCAAGACATTTTAATAGCTAATAATTCATTTACAGCTATTGGTTGAGATATGAAGATAATATCTTTTGATAATGTTAATTCTATTGACAAGGCAAGGGCTTCCTCCCCCTCCTCCCAATGTTAATCTTTTCATAGAATGTCCAATTTCCTACCCCAAGGAAAAGGTTTTTTAGGATTAGTTGTAAGGATGAAAATCTAGAAAGACATCTCAAAAATAGTTAGGCCTTTTCATTATATTGACTTGAAGTTTCTCCTCTCTAGAGTACTCCTTTGCTTTTGTTCTTTGGATTTTTATTTTTAATAGATACATTTTTTGGGTCTAACACCTAAAATATTAGTTTGACATGATCCAATCGTGAAACAAAAACTTAAGATCTTATTAAAAAACTGAAGATCTTATTTAGTAGGTTTAGCTAGTTTAGCTCCTCATCATAGTTGTAATTTATGAACATGTTACATAGATTAACACATAATAACTACTATAGGTAATGTGCTACCATAGTTTTAACGATTATTGAAAATGTGAGCATTTAATTTTTGCACTTGTTTTCATTTTCAAAAATGCCCTAAAACATGTAAACTTGTACCTAGGCTTTAACAAGGTCTTGCTACATGATAGAATAGCACTTATCATCATTCCAAATAATTAGCCATATTTTATTTAAGAATTCTTAATCCAATATGACTTGATGAGTACTTGCATCACAATGATAGCTAATAAAAAAAGGATAAATACTTAGAGCCACACTACTCATCCTGGTGAGGAAGGCATCTCAAGATGGTTGGTAGTTCAGCATGGTTGGTAGATGTGTGAACTGAAATCTTTTGACCTAAGAAACCAATACCTTACCATCACTTCATTACTAATTTTTTAAAAGTATATATATTTTAAATCGGCATGAAAAACTTGATGGTACATAGAAGCTTACGATTCGGTATGGGTGATCGTAAGAACAAAAATCTCAAACCATCAAGTATTTTGGAAAGCTGTATAAGATTGTCGCTTATCGCGGGAGCAATCCAAGATCATAGTTCGTCAAGTATAGGCATATGTTGGAGAAATATTACTTGTTGCAACAGCAGTGGCAAGGCTCTGTAGTGCGCGTTGGCGGTGATTTCTCCCCATTTTAATTATACTCCACAGTTTTGCACCATTGTGCAGCAACTGATCCTGAGCACCAGATTCAACGTAGCACCGTAGCGGCTAGGCTGTTGCAGCCGAGCTGCCCAAATCTGCCCGTCTTGCATGTAGAAAGCCTTGAGACATGACTTGGACATTAAATCTTGAAAATAACCGTTGGCGCTCTTTTCTTTCGTTGGGCGTCGCTGCACTGCTGAGCCCTCCTACGCTCCGCCTTCTGTGGTGCCACCGTCGTCCATCACTCGCCCAGTGTTTGGTGGGGTGTAGGGCAGCTTTAATGTTACCGGCCAACCCTAGTCGCGATTTCTGTTTTTCCTGGCCATTTTTTCTTTTTGCAACGCTGTCCCGGACCTTGCCCGCGGTGGGTAGACACGCACACTGGTGGTGAGGGTTTTCAGGAAAGCACGCGGCCCAGGCGTGGGCAAGTCACAATGATGGATTCATCAGCTTCTGCATTTCCTCAGGGAAGTTCATCTACCTCACCTCAAATTGATTTTCTTTTACCGGATAATATTTTTGAAGCAGTTTCTAAAGATTTCACATCTCATTTTCTGTTTTTTCAAATTGTGGGGTTTTTACCAAGGTCCCCAAGTTTAAACACTCAAGTCCATAGCCTTCTTTAGCCCCATGGCATTCAAGTTTGCCATGCTTGTTACTACGCTCGTCACTTCATTTTGGTAGAATTATCTGATGCTTCCCAGGTCGAAAAGGCTCTCTCTCAAAAAAAATTTCCAATAGGAAATGCAACCCTAATCGCATGCACCTAGAGTTTTGACTTTAATGGTAGTGACCTAGTTTTTAATATAATTCTTTGTTACGTGGAACTACCCAATCTTCCAATCATTTTTTCATCTGTTGAGAGGGACATTATGAGCATCCTAGGCCCTATTATTTCCGATCATTGTACGGTGATCAATGGAACTCAAATTCGCCGTTATTGTATTGAATTGGATATAGCCCTTCGGAAGACCTCATTAACCCTCGTTGTTGGTGGGAAAACTCTTCACCCAAAAAGTGGACTATTTTTACCTTCCAAACTCATGTAGCTATTGTCACAGGGCTGAGCATCATATCTCGGTGTGTCTTATCCTAGCCAAAAAGAAACAACATGTAGCATCTCAGAAGATTCGTTCCCCATTCACACCACCAGTAGGCCCATCCTCAGTATCCTCTAAATTAGGATCTCCTCCCCCAACAACTCCTAAATCCTCCTCTCAGTCTAGCCTCTCCAAGCTACAAAAAAACAGTCAAGTCCTCACACCTCCACCTAGGTCATCCCTTCAAACGTTGTCAAGAACTCATTCTTGGAAGATGAGTTCATGGTGGCCAGTGGAAGGAAACAAGTCAAAGCTTCCCTTCGTTCTACTTCTCCCTCCAACTCCTCTTCACTAGACACTTCCATGGCCCTTGTCCCCATCAACAACTCCTTTGCCCTCCTATCAGGAACAAAGGAAACTGATACTTCAACTCCCAAACCTTTCGTTGACCTCTCATCCAAACTACCCCTTATTTCCCCATGAATCTTCTTTCTTGGAACATTTGAGGCCTTACTGATAGGCTTCGACGGAAGCGAGCAGGCAACTTTATATCTAGTCTAAATTTGTCTTTTGATTTCATCCTCCTTCAAGAAATTAAGATCTCAACCAATCTTTTATCCTATTACGCCCACTGGTTTCTTCCTCACTCCTCACTCCTAGCGACATCCCATGCAAGTGGGAAAGGAGGTGCGGCCATTCTCCTCTCACCCTACTGGAAAACTAAAATCCTTCAAAGTGGTTCTGATTTTGGGCATAGAGTTTCCTGGGCCACCTTCTCATCCCGGCATGGCCCTTTTGGCATTTGCTCGATATATGCCCCAAATGACTCCACAGAACGGGCTCTCCTTTGGCATGAACCTGCAACTTCTCTCCCCCCAATGCCTTGGATATTTGGAGGAGATTTTAATATGGTAGAATTCCCTCAAGATAAGCTCAGAGGGACGTTTCTTCAATTGCCCACTCTCGAGTATCATGCCTGGTTCGCATTTAAGAAAATATTTTACCTCTCAGACAGGGCAGAGAACTCCACATGCATTCCCCTTCATAGATTTACTTGGAGCAATCTCTGTCTTGGGTAGGCTCACATCTACAGTAGGTTAGATAGGTTCTATTTCTCCACCCTTTCCTTTTGGCAAGCTCTCTCTGCCACTATAGTTCATCATCATGCCACCTTATCCGACCATCTTCCTATCTCCATATCTATCAAGATTCATGGTAGCCCTGACCGACAAAAATTTCATCTTTTCAGACTACACAACAACTGCTTTTCTCCCAACTGCTCAACTTCTTCTATCCAACCTTTGGAATGCCGAACCTAGGCCCCTAAATCTGGTGGGTTGGATTAATTGGTGGCATCGTGATTTGAAACCACAAAATTTTGAGCTTAGTACTTTTCCAACAAGAAGCTGGTCCCTGGGATTCACAGACGACCATGGCTACATCTGGTACCAAACATGGCAACTTCGGAGATCAGATGCTTAATTTTCACTAAGTATGCATTCTCAGCGTATACGCTCGGCCTATACGCCTGACATTCTCAGCATATACGCCCAGTGTATACGCTCGAAGTTCACAGCGTAGACATCCAATATAAACACTCAGCGTACACGCCTCACATATACACTCAGCAGGTACAACAAATGTATACGCCCGACATGAAATCTTCAAAGATGGCATGGAAACGGCACTGCAAAGCACGATTTGGCACAAGGCAGCAACCATCAGCGTATACACCTAGCAACCATCAACGTATACACCCCGACGTATACGCTCAGCAACCATCAGCGTATATGCCCAACATCCATTGCGTCTACACCTAGTGTATACACCCAACATCCACAACGTATACACCCAACAAATGTAATATATTGTACACTTGTAAATTTTACATTTTTGCACCCGGTCAACGTGCCACATGTCTCCCAACCCGAGTCTAACGCCAAAACCTATATAAAAGCCCAAATTTTTACGAGATTCAGGACGGTTGGCAAAAATCCCAGAGCAAACCAGAGAGCAAAGACACTGAGCATCAGAGCAGAAAACTGTATATGCTGGAGAACCCTGTACGCTGAGCATACAGCCTCTACGTTGTGCCTACAATGCGAACCAGCCCACAATCATCCCTGCATCCACTAGGGCTTTTCGTCCGCCTTGTGTCCCGGTCACAACTGCGTTAGACCGGTGCATTGTACTCTCATTCTGTAATGCCATTGTTACATTTTCTTCCCAAAATTGTTTACAGTTTGCATTAATTGTTGTATGTATTCTATTTTCGCTCATTTACGTTTACGCTTTGTTCACATCAGTTACGCTGTTTACGTTCTGATTTACGCCTGTTACGCCATTCACGTATAACCCAGCGTATTGCCCTTCGGTGTACATTCAGGGAAATCCTTTTCTGATCCGCGTGCGGACCACCCAAGGTACTCTACCTTCGTTCATTCCAGCTTGCCCTTAGGCGAAGGTAGGGTCTTCTGTGTGTGTCTCGTGATCTCACGGTCTCTGTTTCCTTCCAGCCGAAGACCGATGATTTCGGGTGGTATAGAAATTGGCGCTAGAAGGAGGGCCTTGCCTAAAACCTTACCTGCAAGCTTCTCAGCATTTACACTGTTGAGCGTTTATGCCATCGACCATATGCCGATTCTTTCTGAAAACCTCCAAGCGATTTACGCTACTCAGTTTGAAACCTAGTCTACAACCCTGTGTTTACGCTGTCCAGCGTCTACGTCGCTTCTATTAAAACTTACTCTGCAAGATCCCCAGTGTTCACGCTGTTAACCATACACTACACGCTTTACGCTACAGATTTTCCTTACGCTGTACACAAAACTACTAAAGTTTACGCTGCACTCTTTACGCCGTAGACTTCGGCTACACTACTGTCCAGTTTATACTGCATTCTATATGCTGTAACCCTATTTTACGCTGTACCCTCATGCTGTATACGCTGCCTAGCGTATATGTTGTACGATTTACACCGTAGATTTGTCTATGCTGACTCTATACATTGCATATATACTATATACATTGTCGTTATACACCGGTCGTTGAAGCGTATATGCTGTACACTACACTCAGTACACTAATTTCACATCTCTATACCATGTCATACCCTCAATAGGCCATCATGAACCCCGCAAACACTACCGCTACGACCACTCAAGTCACCGACATGGTAGGCACCATGGCTGCCCAACAGCCTGTCATTCTAGAGCCTACAGTACAACCCACAACGGGGCCCCGCCGGTCCCTAAGGTTGCAAGGGAGAAACCCAACCTCTAACATTATAACCCAGGACCAGTAAAACTTCATATGTGTGAAGATACAAGCTGGTCTGGTAGTAGATCGAGCCGAAATAGAGGTAAAAAGGTAATACGAACTCTTCTATAGGGGGGGACGTGAGTTTATCCCTTCCCCATACGATATAATCCCTGTTCCAGAGAAGTACTCAGAGCTCATCACATGACTCCTCCTACAAAGGAGCCAATCGTTGGATCAGCCTGCAAAAGATCTCCAACCGGAAGAGGAGGATGAGTTCACTGCCCAATCCAAACACGAAGACTCCTATCACACCCTTAGCCCACAAACACACATCAACCCCATGTTCCATTCGGGCACAGGAGAAATCATGCCCCTCCAACCCCTTAGGTTCACCCAAGCACAAGCACCTCTGCCAGAAACATCGACGTTGGTTCATGTTCCCCCTCCAAGTGACCCGCAAATCAATGCACTCCCTCTCACTATCATCCCCACTGCAGCTGCCAGCCCATCCTCGCAAGCACCACAACCACACAATAACATGGGAGCAACCTTCTCGTCTCGAGTGATATGAATGCCACATGTGATACCGGCATCCACGTCCGCCCACTACATCCCCCACATCCAAACGCATGGACCCTCTTCCACCGCCATAACCCAACAGGGAGTTCCTCCACAAAACGTAGCTGGACAATGGGCAGCAATGGGTGTCCAATCACATCAACCCCCTCACTACAACATACCACCTCGTATGATTCCTCCAGCCAACATTCCCCAAGTACAGCCACAACCGCCACAACAACAACCCCTCGTTTACAATGTGCTATCCCTAGTACCACCCGCTATAAACATTCCACAAGTACAACCGTCAACCGGATAGCTTTCAGCCTTTCAACCTACCATCCAACAGTCCAACCTGTACAATGTGCCACACCCCCAAGTTGCCATGTCACCTAGTGTCCAAGACTAGGCAGATGCTAAAAAATTAATGCAAGAACTAACTGACGAGGTCAAGCACCTTAAAACAGCTGCCAACGGAGAGTTGAAGGTAGTGGACTTCTACCACGATGACCCCATCAACCCTTCCATCCCACCCCTAACCTTGCCCAAAGGTATATTATTACCTACACTAACCAAATATAACGGGGAAATAGACCCCAATGCTCACCTGATAACATTTAGATTAGAATGCGTGTTACTCCAAGCATGGCCCCATGCCATTTTGCGAGTGTTCCCTATGTCCCT
>MNCI01000668.1:275839-381101 GCA_015680685.1 Gnetum montanum | reverse complement strand
GAATGATCGACAAAGGCCAAATCACCTTTGATGAGGCCAACCCGGTCCAACCGCAGAATCAGGCTATGGGGGTGTACAAAGACCCTCTGAACACCAAAGAGGTGCCATACTTTATCAACATAATCTGCTTTGATGATGAACCTGAGACACCTAACATTAACATCGTCTACCCTAAATACGAAAAACAAACACCTAACAAGCCGTTTGCAGTCCATGTTCCTCCCACTCCATCCACATCCTTGCCTCAACCACCGTGCGCCCCGCAGCAACCATATGTTGTCTGAGTGCCCTCAGCCGTAGTAACATCTAACACCCTGACACACAAAAAACCATACGTGGTGTGTGTACCTCCCGCCGTTGGACCAGCAGAGGTCCAACCTCCGCCTAAACCAACCCCATACGTCGTTAGGATACCTGGAAGTCCTAATGTTCACCAAGCCTCCACCTCACAAATGCAAGGTAGACCTAGTCCTTACGTCATTAGGATGTCCAGCCAATCTTCTATCCAACCACATCCGACTGCCCAACCGCAACCTCACCCGACTCCATACGTCATACGAATCCCAAGGTAACCTGAGGCTCCCAAACCGGCTCCACCTCCGCGCCACACACAAGAACGCTTAGTAGATAGGCTTACGCGTGAACGTGTGGAGAATGAGCGTCAATGGTTATCCGTAGGGCCACCTAGACCCACTCCACTTAACACAGTACCCATGATGCCACCCAACAATCAACCAAACGCAAGTAACGAGGGTGAACTATAAAAAACAACTGATACATCTAAAACAATGGCTCCGAGCAGAAACGACAGACCAACGAAGCATGAAATAAAACTATTGGGGCCAATGGACCCAGTCACCACTGATGCAAACCCACCCAACAGTAGAGACTTGGCAACAGCTTTAACACAAGTCACGTAAGCACTCAAGCAAAAGAACACTTCACTAAGCTTGTATGACTTAGTTCTAACATCCCAAACACATCGTGAAGCTTTGGTACGCATGTTAACGTCAATCCTAGTAAGCGAGGACTTGTCTCCAAATGAACCCTCTTTTTTATGCGGTAATGTACTCGCCCCAGGGGGCAACTTCCAAACCACTAAGCTTCCACAACGATAACATTAAGGTGGATAAGAAAACAGGGGAGATAACAATAGCCCCCATGTTCATAACGATACGCATAAATCAGTTCAAGATACATAGGGTCCACGTAGACGATGGAGCTGCCACAAACGTAGTACCATACCCCATCGTTGAACAACTAGGGCTAACGGAGTTAATCAAACCAACCGCAACTACATGTTTAAAATCATTCAGCAGGTTGCATGTGATGGTTAAGGGTACAATCAACTTAGACTTCATAGCAGGGGACCAATTCCCCACATCCGCCAACTTCGTCGTAGTCAATGAAATGTCAGGATTCAACCTAATATTAGAAAGGCCCTGGTTGGCCCAACTGAAAGCGATCTCATCCCCTATACACCAAGAGATTCATTTGCCTTATGAAGGTGGTGAAATCATCATACACGGGGAAGCGGCTACACCTATTGTTTCATCATACATGGACATGGACCAAGGCTCAGAGGTTGAACTCGAAGAGCCTAGTTGAAATGACATAAACGAACAACAATCGGTAGCCAGTAATCCAAATCCACCTAAAATAGAAATACCTGCGCCTGACATTGTACATACACCTTCCCAATTAGAAACTAACACAGAACTCACCACAAATACTGAAACATCTAAAAACACTGACACAGAAGCCACTCCCTCAGATGTCCCTTGGGTTGAATTACCATTTAACGTGATCAACGAAGGGGACACTAAATACAGAATCATACCAGCTAATACATCGCCTAACGTAAAAATAAAAATAATAAAAAAAATATTAAAATAATACCACTGTAACCAGTCCGAAACGACGTTAAAACTAGCTCGTCCGAAATGACGCTAAACTACAACCTGTCCGGAACGACGTTAAACTATCATGTCCGCAAACGACATAAAACTAGCCACGATCAGAAATGGTCGGTCAACCGGGAAATCCACCCATATTATTCGAAATGTTCCTTGTTTACAACTGAGGCCTGAAATGGCCTTAAACTACGCATGTGGCTCGAAATGGCCTTAAACTAGTGCAAATTTGGCCCGAAATGGCCTTAAACTAGATCACACACTTATACTTTGTTTTCCTCTTTTGTTTATCATTACATTCTGATTTATGATTACATCCGTGCCTTACTCTCCAGAAGATAAAACTAAAAAAACAACCAAAACATTTTACTTTGTCGTGTCATGTTTACAATTAAGCCCAAAATAAAAAAAATGTTTTTTATACATGAAATAATATACAAGTACAAGAGTTAACTAGTTTCATTCATAAATTTGAGTCAGAGTAGTTTCATAACAACACAAAATGATAAAAAGCTAAAAACTAAGCATTTGGGATGGGAGGATCATCCCCTTTAGATCCGCTGGTAGCAGGGGCCTCCGCTCCACTGGGGCCAGCTTCTTGGACATTGTCACCGCCTTCATCCTAAAAATACAAAAAGAACAATCAATGTAAGAATAAGAGAACGCCAAAAATTCAAACATTATTCAGCAAATCAATTTCATAATGAAAAAATGCTTACCATAGGTGATCCCCCTAAGCCAAATTCCAGCCAATGAAGGATTTCCTCTTCTGAGATACTAGTCCAATTTGTCCCATCAAGGCCTAGGTCAACATCTACCAAGGCCTTTCCCTTGTCAACAGCTGACCAGGTAGGAAGTTTCAGAGGGAATTCACCCATAGACACTTTACCAGAAGCAGTCGTAATCACCCTTGTGGGCGACTCCATCTCAACAGTTGTGTTTTGAGCAAAAGTATCAAAAGCAGAATGTAAACCCAAACCTTCCACAAACATTTCCAGTTGGCATTTTTCAACGGACACTTCCTTTAATGAATTCTTGTAATGATGTTTGTGGTTCTTTTCATCCTAGCCCCACTTGCGAACCTTGGAAGCGAAAGCTTTCCAATCTTGACATTTGAGGTTCAGGATATCTATTTGGGCATTACATTCCACCATTCTCCGAGTCAGAGATGCATGACGATTGAGCAGATTCCAATACCTGGTATATGTGACCTCGGAGGTCCACCAAGAGCGATCACCGCTTAGTTTGGCCGAGGCAAACTCATACTGAGCCTTAAGATCATCACGTTCAACTGATAACTCAGAGACTTCCTTTTCCTTTACTTGAATCTGCAGCCACAACTGTTCGACAGAACGCTTACAGGTCCACAGTGACTTGGCGTTGTGCACAAGAGCTTCCGCCACCTCCTCATAAACAGGTCTTGGCACCTGCTCCACTTCTGGGGAGAGTGTGGGTAAACTCTCCATGCTGATAGTCTCAGAAGGATCCCCCTTAGTTTGGCACCTATGCATACGAAAAGGTCAAACGTTAAGACGACAACAACAGGGTGTGAAACTCTAAAATGGCAAATGATTCAAAACGTTATACCTATTTCAGGGTGGACCTCCTGAATTCGTTCAACAACTTCTTCTGCAATTCCAGCCACAAAATCCATCTTACTTGGCATTTTTGTCCAAGTAAATGGCCCACGGGTGCGGGACGAACTAACCTCTGTGATCCTCTCGTGGGGAACCATTTTCATAGGTACATCCAACCGTACCGTCCTGGTTTTGCTGCCTTCGCCTAAAAAAAATGAAAACATGAAAATAAAATACCGTAGAAATGACAACTAACAGGGCAAGATGAAATAAGATAAAAAAGAAAACATACCATGCTCCTTGTCACCTTCTGGGGGATCGGCCAAGTCTAGCTTTCCTGTAAGAAAGCTGCTAAACATTTGGTCGATGCCACCTTGGTCATCCAACAACTCCGTCTCTATGGTGTCTCCCTTCAACTCTTTCGTTCCTCCTCCCTGATCCTTCTCCACATTTTCCTCCTAGTAGTTTCACTCCATGTTGGTCTCCTCCTCTTTAGTAATAGTCTCTAATGCCTACTTCCTCACTTCTCGAGTCAAGTCCGAAGGTATCAGTGGCATGTAAGCAATCAAAGTAAAAATTATGGGCCAAACGAAAACAATAAAGCAATAAGTGTGTAAAGTCTACTTACCAGGCATCTTGAATCGTACGCATTTCATTCATGGCTCGTTCACGTTCGAGGCTTCCCCGGTTGAGGTCTCGCGCTTTGTTAGCTACCCCTTGGCCTTGCCAATGGTTTCTTTGATAACCCGCTCAGCTCTTCTCGCAGTGAGAGGCACATCATCTGGCTCTAATCCCAAACTATCGCGAGTGTGAATTGATGTACCCGATGACACCCCTGTCGTAATAGACACGGATTCATCAATTCCCTCAGGAGGGTCTTGGGACTCGGCAACTTCAAACAAGTGGTTGATCCACGGGCGGGATAGTTGACCCCAATCCCATAGAACATACTTGTTGTCTGCATGAACTACCAGAAACTTGGTCAAGCGGCGCAGGTAACCGGCAAAAAAGGTAAAGGTGAAGTGCAACTGTGCCTCGACATTTGAGCGCAATCGCACTATCTCCTTATGCATGCCCGACAACAAAAATTGGGCCCAATTATAGCGCACTCCGGTTTCTAGGATAGTTTGCATGATGCGTATAGCTTCAACCCCAAATTGCCGCACCTGGGACAAGGATTTCGGGAATACTCGCGCCCTAAACAGGGGATATAGTTCATTCACCTCCTCAACTTTTGATTTCCCCTGCATTGGGAATCCCTTGGCGCCCTTGGCCACGCCTAGCAGTCTTCCAATTCACAAACCGTTTGGAGCTCTTTATGAGCCCTGTCTAAAGCTACAGTTATACCATCTGCCGATACACCAAATAAGTTAGAAAAGAACTCAGGCGATAGATGGAAAACGATCTTAACACCCTTAATCTGGGTGTTGTAGTAGGAGACAAACTCATTGAAAGAATCCATGATCCTGATCATTTCTGCTATTGATACATCAGGACTTGGGGTCGTGAAGAGCTCCATGAGGCCGGCATTGTCTAAGCAGTGAACAATGGCTGGCGGGGCATGGGTACACAACCATTTTTGAGCCTTATTCACCTCCTCGAACTTCATTGACAAGGTGGTTTCAATTCGCCCTGTTGTGATAGGGTCCCCGCCAAGAGGTACATTAATTGCAAATACAATTTGAAATTATCATATTAGTATAACCCCCGGAAATTGAATAAATACATTAGCACATCTAGGAAGTGTTGTCATTTACTGTCAGTGGTGGACTTGGATGTGCTGCCTGAACCAGAGTCACGAGGGAAGACTGGCCCTTGGTCTAAGCAATCTTTATCCAGCCATCCACGAGCTTGGCACATTGCTAATGGTCTAGAGAACCGTTTGTGAAAATAGATGATATCACCCTTCGTTTGAGCTAATACAACTTTACGAAGGGTGGGACCCGTCATAAATGCCTCTAGAGCGGTACGAGCTAAAGCGAGCCCATCATCCTCANCGAACCATTAATCATTGAGGGACCATATGGAAAAATTGCAAGGGACATCAATGTAAATCTCATCCACTTAAGTTTATCAATGGACGATGCAGTCATAGCCTCAACACAGCAAGCGATAGACAACTACAAAGGTATGACAAAACCTCTTGACATAGAAGCTGAAAATATCACCGAAGACCCGTTGACCGAAACCCCCATCACCATGCCCGATGGGGAAATTAAAATATTAAAATTAAGTACATTACTACAACCCCAACTGGCCAAAGACATTGAGGACGTGCTCAAGGAAAACATAAAAGAATTCGCTTGGTCTTACACGGACATGCCCGGGTTGGACCCCCGAATCGTCCAGCACAACATCATCCTTGATCCAAAATTGAGACTCGTAAAACAAAAGGCACGAAAGGTTAAACCTGAGGTGGCATTGGCAGTTCGTAGTGAGATCACCAAACTTTATCAGGCTGGTTTCATTCGAGCCGTCGATTACGCCGAATGGGTATCCAACATGGTCATTGTCCCGAAGAAGAACGGAAGCATTTGCTTATGCATTGACTTCCGGGATCTCAACGTCGCAACCATAAAAGATGATTTTCCCCTACCAAGCATCGATCAACTTGTCGACTCGACTACTAGGCACGTCTTATTATCTTTTATGGATGGCTTCTCGGGATACAATCAAATACGCATCAACCCGGAGCATCAGCTTCGGACAACCTTTATGACACCATGGGGAACCTTTTGTTACACAATGATGTCCTTTGGTCTCAAGAACGTTGGGGCCACGTACCAAAGAGCGATAACATTCATCTTTAGCGATTAAATATTACACTTGCTCAATGACTACGTGGACGACATCGTGGTTAAATCAAAAACATCACAACAACATGTACAAGACCTTAACTTGGTGTTAAAACGATGTTTAAAATATGAGTTGAGACTTAATCCAAAGAAATGTGTCTTTGGAGTCAAAATAGGCAAAATATTTGGGTTCATAGCCTCAGAAGCAGGGATACGGGTAGATCCCGATAAGGTTAAAGCCATAACCAACCTAAAATCACCTGGCAACCTTACTGAACTTTGAGGTCTACAAGGTAGACTCCAATTCATCAGAAGGTTCATAGAAAAACTAACAGACAAAATAAAACCTATGAACCACCTGTTACGCAAGAACATCCATTTTGAATGGACTCCACAGTGCCAAGAAGCATTCGATAATATCAAAATGGCACTTGCCCAATTACCCATGGTTTATCCACCTCAAAACGATAAACCATTTTACATCTACCTTGCCACCTCGGACTCGTCAATCGTGTCTATGCTTTGCCAGAAACAAGATGACGGAACCAAAGTCCCTGTATATTACTTAAGCCATGCATTAGTTGCTCATGAGAAGAAATACAACAACGTAGAGAGGTCATTTTTAGCCTTAGTCTTTTCTCTAAAGAAATGGCAACATTACCTCTTCTGTAACCAAGTTAACATAATCTGCAAGGATAATGTTCTCAGAGCCATCACAGGAAACATTTACGAGATGAGTCGGATAGCATGATGGAAAGCCATGATAGTTGAGTTTGACCTACATTACATAGCGTAATCATCAGTTAAGGGTCAAGCCATAGCAAATCAAATAGCTGCATCACCAACACACGATCAAGCGACAATAGAGCCAGAATTCTCGGATGAAAACATAAGCGCAATAGACATAGTGGCCGATGACTAAGACGCCATTCTAAACTTTGATGGAGCATCCACCTCTCGAGGGGGAAGTGTAGCCACTGTCATCACCTATCCCTTCGGGGAGATCCGATCCTTTGCTTATCGTTTCAATTTTCATTGTACTAATAACATAGCAGAGTACAAAGGTCTCCTTAGAGGTCTTGCGGTAGCACTGGCTTCAGACATCACACGGCTTGTGGTCAGAGGAGACTCGCAATTGGTCATAAACCAGGTCACAAACGTCTATACATGTAAAGCCCAACACTTACAACCATATTGTGACTTGGCAAAACACTTGATGAGACGATTTGAAAACATCGATGTGCAACACGTCTCTAGAAATGACAATACCATCGCAGATGCACTAGCCACATTAGCACTAAATATATCGCCAGACATGTTCCATACATTACCAAGCTCCGTGATCAATTATGCTGAACCAATAACTGATACTCTTGACACATTGCCAATCACGTCCATTAGTACAACACACGTGATAGAATGGCATGATGACATAAAAGAGTACCTTCTACGAGGCGAAACACCATGACATCTAACAAATACACAAAAGGATGCAGTACGAAAATGCTCTAAGCAATATACCCTGGTAGGGAACACATTGTGTCGTAGATCCTACGAAGGCATATTGCTAACATGCGTTGGTAGTACTGATGCCCAAACCATCGTTGAACAAGTACATGAGGGACTATGCAGAGGACACATAGCGCCAAAAGCCATGGCAACAAAGATAAGATGCTTAGGCTACTATTGGCCACATATGGAGTATGACTGTCTCTCCAAGGCTAAGACATGTAGTACCTGCCAAAAACATAGCAATCTAATCCATGTCCCACCAAATGAGTTGCATACAGCACAAATCACATGGCCCTTTCAAAAGTGGGGGTTGAACCTTATCGGCCCAATAACACCCTCATCTTCTGCAGGGCATAGTTTTATTATAACCGCAACAGAATATTTCACGAAGTGGGTAGAAGCTACTCCCCTTCGAAAAACTACATCTAAACATGTATGCAACTTCATTCTCGAAAACATTGTAACCTTCTTTGGAATTCCCATGAAAATAATCACTGACACCGGGCCACAATTTAGCAGTGCTGAGACCAAAACCTTTTGTGAAAGTCTAGGGATCAAACACTCGTTTTCATCCCCTTACTATCCTCAGAGCAATGGGCAAGTAGAGGCGACAAACAAAACGATTATTACGATACTCAAAAAGATTCTTACCCAAAGCAAGCGAAGATGGCACAAACAATTGGTATACGCATTGTGGGCATATCGTACTACACACTGGACTTCAACAAGTAAGACGCCATATAGTCTTGTCTATGGTTCAGAAACTGTTTTACCTCTGGTGTTGCAGGTACCATCTTTAAGGATCACACTTTCCAGACTCCTCGACGATGGACAGAATAATGAACTACGCGTCATTGACCTAGACTCGGTGGAGGAGGAACGCATACGTGCTCTTGATCAGGTCGAATGGTACCAAAAACAACAACGGCACCGACATCGGCATGACATTCATAAGCGCCGTATCAAAGAAGGTGACCTTGTACTCAAAGCCATTCAGGAACACCTAGAAAAATTCTTAGCCAATTGGGAAGGCCCTTACTTGGTCATTAAAGCATTCAACACCGGAGCATTTAAGTTAGCTGATATGGAAGGAAATGAGTTTGCAAATCCAACCAATCACTCATTTCTAAAGCCATTTTACGTCTGAACAGAATGAGGTATGTGCGAGTCCTGGGATCACGACTTTAAACTGATACCATAGAATAGTCTTGGGATCACGACTTTAAACTGATACCACAAAATAGTCCTGGGATCACGACTTTAAACTGATACCACAGAAGAGTCCCGGGATCACAACTTTAAACTGATACCACAGAACAGTCCTGGATTATGACTATAAACTGATACCACAGAATAGTCCTGGATTATGACTATAAACTGATACCACAAAATAGTCCTGGATTATGACTATAAACTAATACCATAGAGGAGTCCTGGGATCATGACTTTAAACTGATACCACAGAACAGTCCTGGATTATGACTTAAAACTGATACCACAGCTCGTCCTGGAATCATGACGGTAAATTGATACCATAGAATGTCTACAATGACGATAAACTAGCACCCGTCTGACATGACAGTAAACTGCCACCGTTACATTCACCAGAGTCCACTAAGACTATAAATTGGTTTGCCTCTTCATGGTCTGCTAAGACTAGAAACTGGCAACATAAAATCCGCTACGACGCTAAACGGGCAATGTTCAATGGGTTATGACATAAAACTAACCCATGATAGTCTGCTAAGACTATAAATTAGCAACTCCATCTCTGGTTCTTCAAGTTGCAGTCACATTCAAGCTTCATCAGAATCATTACATCACCCGCCATCAGACGATCTTACCAACATTGCTGCCATTTATATATAATGCCTGAAATCTCTTCCAGTGCCTTTGTTCCATCAGTTGCTGTTTAAGTCTAAGCTCGCTTATTCACTCATGGTTTTCTTGTCTCCTTGGAGTTGTTTTTGCAGGATGACGCTCAGAGGTATTCGCACAAGAATGCATTTCATCATAAGCAGCAATATGAGGCAATGTTCACAGCGCACATGGCAAGACTAAATCAAGTCGTTCACTAGTACATCCCCATTTCTTGGTACATTCCCTATCTATTCACTAACACACTCTACTCAGCCACACGTTTGATACACCCATTACACTCAAAACTTTGAGCATATCGTTGCGCACTGTAATACCTTAAAGCAGTTGCAGCATAGCACTTGAGCATGAGTACAAGATCAATACAAAGCTTCAAAAAAAATCAAGATCCTTGGCACTCCTCATATAAGCCCCAGGCGGGAAGGCAGTTGTCTTGGAACCAAGTACTCATGTCAAAAATAATCAAGAAGCATCCAGTTGCATGGCTTTGGCTCTCTGCCAACAGTTCCCCCAAAGAAGGGTCCTGTTCCTCCAAAGAATGTAATGCATCATCACGTGGCTTTGGTCTCGTCAACAAATCCCCTTGAACACTAACCAAGAGTCTTGTTCTACAAAAGAACGCACATCGCATGTTTGGAGTCCGAGTCTGCTAAATAATGGATATTGACAAGGATCAGCATGACACACACCAAAGCATCCCCTTTACCAAGTACAATCTCTTGTCCAGTTCCCAATCCCCATGATCTCCATTTCCCCATCCAGATACAAATTTTAGGCCTCTCAATCCCATGTACTACTGAACACGGTGTGATGACATCTAGTCAAGTGGCAACGGGCAAGGTCTCTATCAAGGTGCTTGTGGTGTTTTTCACTTCTTTGTCGACACTTCTTGGGTTAATTCCTCCAAGTCTCAACAAAGAGGGGCCAATGAAACACCACAAAATTTCGAGCTTAGTACTTTTCCAACAAGAAGCAGGTCCCTGGGATTCACAGATGACCACAGCTACATCTGGTACCAAACATGGCAACTTCGGAGATCAGATGCTTAATTTTCACTAAGTATGCATTCTCAGCGTATACGCTCGACATCCACAGTGTATACACTGGGCGTATACGCCAGACATTCTCAGCGTATACGCCCAAAGTTCACAGCGTACACGCCTCACATATACGCTCAGTAGGTACAACAGATGTATACGCTTGACATGAAATCTTCAAAGATGGCATGGAAGCGGCACTGCAGAGCAAGATTTGGCACAAGGTAGCAACCATCAGCATCTACACCTGGCGTATACACCCAACGTCCACAGCATCTACGCCCAGCATATATAGAGTATACGCCCAACGTATATGGCCAACAAATGTAATATATTGTACACTTGTAAATTTTACGTTTTTGCACCCGATCAACGCGCCACGTGTCTCCCAACCCGAGTCTAACGCCAAAACCTATATAAAAGCCCGAATTTTTACGAGATTCAGGATGGTCGGCAAAAATCCCAGAGCAAACCAGAGAGCAAAGACACTGAGTATCAGAGCAAAAAACGGTATACGCTGGACAACCTTGTACGCTGAGCATACAGCCTCTATGCTGTGCCTACAGTGCGAACCAGCCCACAGTCATCCCTGCATCCACTGGGGCTTTTCGTCCACCTTGTGTCCCAGTCACAACTGCGTTAGACTGGTGCATTGTACTATCATTCTGTAATTCCATTGTTACATTTTCTTCCCAAAATCATTTACAGTTTGCATTAATTATTGTATGTATTCCGTTTTCGCTCGTTTACGTTTACGCTCTGTTCGCATCAGTTACGCTATTTACATTCTGATTTACGCTTGTTACGCCGTTCATGTATAACCCAGCGTATTACACTTCGGTGTATATTTGGGGAAATCCTTGTCTGATCCGCGTGCGGACCACCCAAGGTACTCTGCTTTCGTTCATTCCAGCTTGCCCTCAAGTGAAGGTAGGGTCTTCTGCGCACGTCTCGTGATCTCACGGTCTCTGTTTCCTTCCAACCGGAGATCGAAGATTTCGGGCAGTACAGAAATTGGTGCTAGAAGGAGGGGCTTGCCTAAAACCTTACTTGCAAGCTTCTTAGCGTTTACGTTGTTGAGCGTTTATGCCACCGACCATACATCGATTCCTTCTGAAAACCTCCCAGCGATTTACGCTGCTCAGTTTGAAACCTAGTCTACAACCCAGCGTTTACGCTGTCCAGCGTCTACGCCGCTCTTGTTAAAACTTACTCTACAAGATCCCCAGTGTTCACGCTGTTAACCATACGCTACACGCTTTACGCTGCAGATTTACCTTACACCGTACACAAGACTGCTAAAGTTTAAGCTGCGCTCTTTACGCTGTAGACTTTGGCTACGCTGCTGTCCAGTTTATACTACATTCTATACGCTGTAACCTTGTTTTACGTTGTACCCTCATGCGGTAATGTACTCGCCCCAAGGGGCAACTTCCAAACCACAAAGCTTCCACAACAATAACATTAAGGTGGATAAGAAAACAGGGGAGATAACAACAGCCCCCATGTTCATAACGATACACATAAATCAGTTCAAAATACATAGGGTCCACGTAGATGATGGAGCTACGACAAACGTAGTACCATACCCCATCGTGTGGAACACATACGTGACCATTCCTCCATAACACTCCATGACTATCCATAAAGAGCAGTCCATCAGAGGTGATTTGTTGCCTTAATTCTTGATACCATAGATCATGTCATTGTTACTCTCATATCTACTCTTGCAAATCCGATTGGATTGTCAAGTTATTTAGCTTACTTGCCATCCTACTCAATGCATCCACTACTTTATTAGTCTCACCAGGCCTATATTTAGTAGTGAAATCAAAATTAGCAAGTAGCTCCATCCATCTATGTTGTTGCAAGTTTAACTATGACTAACTCATAAGATATTGGATGCTCTTATGATTAGTCCAAATAGTAACATGCTTAAGATATATAATTTCATGTGGCCTTAATTAATGAGATTTATAAGCCACAACCTATCCATTCCACATTAACACCTAACCAAATTCATCCCTTGAAGCATCAATACTAACATTATATGGATGTCTTGATGTAGGAGATATTAGCACTAGAGTGGTCACCAATCTATGCTTCAACTCTTCAAATTTAGCCTAAAAAGCTAGGCCCTAAGTAAAGTTAGCCTCCTTCCTTAACAATTGAGCCAAAGGAGATGCTATGCGAGAAAAATATTCCACAAACCTTTGGTGATATTGTGCTGATCCCAAGAAGCTTCATAGCTCCACTACTGATTATGGCATAAGCCAATCATGAACAACTAAACTATTTGCAAGATCCACAAAGATACTAGCTCCTAACATCACATGTCACAAGAACGAAATCTTTGATTGCCAAAATAAACACTTGGATGACTAAGCATATAGTTGGTACCTCCTCAAAGTCTTTGAGACTATCCGCAAGTGCTTTGCATGAAATTGCTCATCAAGAGAATGTACTAAGATATCATTTATGAACATAATCACAAAGTGATCTAGGAATGGCCACACCACACTATTCATGAGGTGCATGAAAACTGTTTGTGCATTTTTCAACCTAAACATAGGCACCAGAAACTCATAATGGCCATGCCATGTTTTGAATGTTGTCTTTAATACATCCTATTGCACTTGATGATACCTAGACTTGAGATCAATCTTTGAGAATACATGAGGTCCCTGAAGTTGGTCAAACAAGTCATCAATGCATGGTAGAGGATATTTATTTTTCATAGTCACCTGGTTTAGCTACTTGTAATCTACACATAGTCACAAATCCTCATCCCTCTTTTTAATAAATAGCATTTGTGCACCCCATAGTGATACACTAGGTCAAAGAAGGCCTTTGTCTAGCAATTTCTATAGCTAAACCTTTAGCTCTAGTAGTTCTATAGAAGACATCTTGTGTGGAGCCTTTGAAATAGGCTTCGTACTAGGTTTAAGTTCGATCTCGAACTCAATCTCTTACCTCAATGGAAAACTCAATAATTTTGACTAGAATACATTAGAGAATTTATGAACCATAGGAATTTTATGTATCTCTACCATGTCTATTTTATATATTATAGCCACAAAGCATTCATTCCCTTTTTGAAGCATCCTATGGTACATCCAAGAGGAGACCAAATCTAGGAACATAGTCCTTGGATGAGTTTGTAGCTCAATTGAAGCACCATCAACTAATTGTAGTTATAGGAGCTTTTACCAATAGTCCAAACTAGCATTGAACTGGGACAACCAATCCATCCCCAAAATTACATCATATACCCGAAGATCCATAACATGTAAATCACTAACCCACAACACACCTTCCAATTCTACTAGCATACCTCTACATACCTGATCAACTCAAGTTTCATGATTCCAAGTAGAAGATACAATCAACCTAGGAGAAAGAGAATGACATACAAGAGCTACATGATGTGCAACTCTAGGATCTACATAAGAATGGCTAACACCTAGATCAAATAAAATCAACATATCAAAGCCAAAAATCGTACCTCCCACCTCCATCACTATGTTTTGCTGCATATCCAAAGGCTAGTCTATTAAGACATACACTTGTCCTTAAGTCCTTTGGTCCCTTCCACCAGGTTAAGTGATTGGTGCTTCATGTTCACCCTAAACTAGAGGTCATTGTCCTTAGCCTCTACCTCCTCCACTATTTCCTGCCTTCTTTAGGCACTCTTGAGCTTGATGCCCTGGCTTCCCACATGCAAAACAATTCTAGAAATCCCTCTACATATGACTAGGCTGCTCACATCTATAACAAACAATATCTCCATGACTAGCTCCAATAGTAGGACCACAAGTAGGTGTTGGATGCTTGCCTTCATGGCCACAAGCTTGCTTAGATGGGCCAAGCCTCTCTCCATATGTCAGTCCTCTCTTTTGCTAATGTCACCTCTCTCTACGCATTGTATGTTCTTGTTGACTCCTCTCTAAATCCATGGCTACTGCTCTAGCCTCATCATAGAACATCAATCTAAGGGGTGAGAGGTGATCCTTCAAAGATGAACTTAAACCTCGAACAAACCTATTTTCCTATGCCTAAGCATTTGTCTACATCTATGGTACATAACTACTTAGCTTAGGGAAACAAGCATCATACTCTGTAATGGACCAACTACCCTAATACAAAAAATAGCACTCATTCTCCTTAGCCTAAGCATATTTGGTAGACACATAATGAGCTCTAAAAGATGTTAGGAGATCATCCCATGCAACCTCTTAATTAGTCCATCCCTTGGCCTACTATTTAGTCATCCACCAACGTTAGGCAGCACCAACCAATTGATAAACCACCAAGCGAGTTTACTAAACCAATGAACAATCCATCAAATCAAAAGTATTTTGCAATTCCTCCAACCATTCTGTAGCTACAATGGAATCCTCAGTGCCATTAAATTTAGGAGGTTCCAACTTCCAAAATTTCTCTACTAGTTCCCTATTGATGGGTTGCCTATTTGATTTTCCTAAGCCTCCACTACCACTACCACTTTCTAGTTCTTTGACTGTGGGGATAGGACCATCACTAGCTACAACATGCTATTGTAGGATCTATAAAAATTGTTCTATAAGCTCTGTTTGCCTATTTTTAGGACCACTATTAGATGTTTGAGGAGGCTACCCCTATCCATCATTATGCCCTTCTAGTCTACAAGCCCCACTAGCATCATGACCACATCTACTATACATATTTATAACCTAAAATCACAAATGGATGAGTACCCTAATCATCATACAACATCAAAGTAAACTAGCTCCAATACCATAATGTAACACCATGCCCTAGCTAGGGTGGGGTGTTACATATATTTAGAATTCTTGCATCGAATAGGTTGCTCATCTAGGCTTATTAATGAATATGTATTAGTCAATTTGATATTTCTATTTCTTTGAGAGTTTAGCATTTTTATTGTATATTTATATGTTGTTATTTTTAGGAAATTTATATCTAGATACATAATTTTTGGATTGCATCATATATGTTGTTATTTCATTATTTACTTTACAAAGATAAAATTCAGAAGATTGTTCAGAATATTAAGCTAGAAATAAGTCTCATTGAAGACATAAAGATATATATATTTTCAAGAAAATTATGGATACTAATTCATATTAGGATTAAGGAACTGTGGTTGCTACCTTTGTTGAAAATAATGACATAATATACATTTAAGAAGAGAAGTTAGTATTTCCAACAAAAGCAATACCTCATGATAGACACTTTCTTCTAGGAACTATTAACATGGAACATACTAAGTTGAACACTATCATGTGAAAATATGGAAGTAAAAAGATTGACTTAGAATTTACAAAACATAAGGTTGTTGCATATGTGAAGAAATTAGCTCTACAAAGGAGGATTACAACATCATTAGTGGTTCTTTACATGAGAAATAACATGAATCAATTACATGATTCATACATCCAACTCCTTCAAATACATCAACTAAGAACTCTTTCTCTTTATCTTATAGTAACTACTGAGGGACCTTATACTATCATTTTTTTAGGGGAGAGAAATAGCTTAAGTCTTTTAGCAAGAAAGCAGTTCAAGTTGCCAATAAGGAAATCAAGATAGCTAAGACATAAAGAGGATTTTTTCATCCTAATTTATCTACAAGCTACCAAATTAAAATTAACCACTACAATCAAGCTTTTAAGAATTTTAAAAATAAATAAATAATCATGAAATGCATTAAGGAGCTTTATGGTTCAATGGAAAAATATCTTGTCACCATTATGCATGACTACATACTCATGGCATATAGGATTTCTAGTAGTAAGGCTTTTACACTAGTGAATGAATGTAAGCTCTATAAGGAGGATGTGTAGTTCTAGATTCTATATGATCAAAAATTAATTTAGGTTACAAACATTCTTCTTAAAAGAGATGATGTTGGACGATTAATAAAGAATTTATATAGATTTTGTTAGGCCATGTTGCTTAAAGAAGATACTCTAGTTTCCATTATTACTAGATTTTTTTATTCTTAGAATCAAGTTGAAGAAATAAAATATGACCCTTTGTATGTGAAGATGTTAAGACATGCTAAACACTATCTCTCTTAGAATATCATTTGAAAATTATTAACTCAAGGAGTCTTAAACATACTCAAGAAAATCTACAATAACCTTAAATTTATATTCAAGGGAGTTATATTTATTTTCTAATGAAATATATCAAAGTAAAGCTATGCATTTTTAAGGAAGTATAGGCATCTTATTTGTTATCTTTCTTACTTGTTAACTATCAGTATGCCAACATTTAAGGCTCTTCAAGATTAGAAAATTTTTCTTCATGTTGATGATGCACTATCAAGTAATGAAATGAAATATTTACTATGTATCAAAATAAGACTCTACAATGCTACCCCATGATTTTTGCTAATGATAATCTTGAGGAGAACAAACTAAAATATTTTAAGGTCGGTCTTTTCTAACCACTACAAGGGCTTAGTCGATAAATGTATTTCAACCATCTCAAGCAGAAAGATGAGATATGCAGATTTTTAATTAATAGGATAACCACACTCAAGCAAAAATATGACTAGATGAAGTATTCACACTTTTTAAAACATACTCTCATTCAATTTTTTATGAGTAGGGATTCATTGATTGATTGTTCCAAAGACCTAAATGTAAAACATATTTGCAAGAGATATAGAAATATAAAAATTGAGCATGTTATCATCCTATTCTATTAAAATATAATTAAGTTTCTAAACATATTAATTTATAACTTTTTATCTTGTTATAGATATTCAATTGATGATTATATTTTTGCAAGCTTACTTGAAAATGCTGAGTTTGCTAAAGGCAAACTTCAACTTTAGCCATCAGGTTAATCAATGCTACATCAAGACCTTAAGTACCTTAATTTTCAATAGACCATGATCATAAACAATTTCTTCCACAATAGGCAAAATCCAAAATTCATATGCCTAACATTCCAAAAATACAAGAAGGAATTATCTTCCATGGAGAAACTAGTTATTTGCTATATTTTAGATTTTGAAAATATAATTGTAAAGGAATATTTCACATTTTTAAAAAAATTATTTGAATTTTTTCAAAGGAGAAATGTTATATTCTCTAGGGTAGTTATTAATATTAACATGGAAAACTATCATTTATTTAACTTTTTTGTTAATGATTTTTAGGATTGTATCTACAACTACATGTCCTTTAGATATTGTAATAGTTACCATTACAAAAAGAAAAATATGTATGTTTTGATTTATTATTTTTTCACAATAATAAAAATAGTAGATTTACCAAAGGTATTTGTAGATGGTGACTATGAGATTCAAGAGAAAAAATTCAATTAATATTGAATCAATCAAGGATATTCTTCTAGACTTTAGTATCACAGAAGTTGTTGATTACAACTCATGTAAATTAGTTAGCTTCCAAAGTAGGATGATTAACTCTATTTTACTAAAATATGAAACAATTACTAGGGATATCTTCTTCATCATATCCTTATTATATTGTAGCAATATATTGAAAGAATTACATGCATACAATGATATTAGTATTATATATGTACAGAATGATGATGTATGTTACCTTTTATGGATTGTAATAACTAAAAGATTAAACTCAACTAATAAGAAGTCTCTTGATATAAAGTTGGCAAAAAAATAATACAAAAATATTTTGAAAACTAAGGATGTTTATAAGGATATTGTAATAAGTTTAGAGAATGGTTCAACTAATAAGATACATGAAGAAAATACATGATTTTTCCATTACCTTTGTTTATTGCAAATTCTTTTTTGTTACTAATTCATTATCATAAACAAGAATCTTCTATCTTAAATGATGATGATAAGTAAAATTAAGAAAAATAACCAAAATATGATAAGATTGAAAAATAAGTGAAATTTGCTAGTCCTTATTTTTAATTATTTCTTTATTCTTTTTGGAAAATGTATTGAGTTTGTTTATTACTTTTGGAAAATTAAGACATTAAAGGAAAGAAGACTAAAGTAGAGATATCTAATAAATAGATTGAGAGCACTGATAGTAAGTGTCATGATGATGAAAATACAAAAATAGATGAAGACTAATAATTTTGGTTTATTAAGATAATTACTATGGACAAGAGTATTCATTTCACAAATGAAAAAAAACTATTGAAATGAAATTATTTAATTAGGAAATGTAGCAAACCTCTACTTCTTTTGAATCCCTTGGCTAAATCATACTAAGTAAAAGATCAGTAAGTAAGCATAAGGTAACTACAATATTATTTTTAAATTTTTATAATAAATAAATAATTTAATAATTGATTTAATGGATTTTATTATTTATGTTTTAAGGAAGAAGTCCACCAATGTTGAAGTTACCTAAAAACATTAGTGCAAAGACTGTAAAGAAACTAAAACAAAAATATGAGAAAATTTGTCTTGTAACTTTATATCTATTGATATACAAATTTCTATATATATAATTTTTGGTAGGTTCATAAGATGAGAATGAGAGTTCTATGAAAGATCCTAATACAGAAAGTATGATTATGTACTAATCATACTTTTAGAATATTATTTAATTCATGTAATTTTATCTTTTATAATATTACAAAGTATGATCTTGATAGTCATTAACTTTGGATAGGCATGACTTACTACAACAATTTTCATGTAAATTCATTTTTTAATAACTGTATCATTAACATACTTCCAATATGAAATGTTTGCTTGAATTAGTTATGTCAGATATGGTAAAAGATAATGTTAATTTGAAGAGTTCAGCTTCTAAATCAATAGGATTCCTATCCTTTAGATAAATTTCAAGAAATACTTGAAATAGGAAAGGAGGTCCAAATTTGTAATGTAGTGTTTTTCCCAAAATACTGTGAAGATACATTCATATCTACAAAAGGGAACATCATCATAGGAAAGGATTTAATAAGTTTAAGATCAAAACAAGAGATAGAGAGCACAATATTTAAATACTATTTCAAGAAGATTCAATCATTTTGATAACTTCATTTAATATATTAATTTTCTATTTGTTAGTATTATATGAATTATATATAAAATGTAAAGAGGAAAATGGGGAGCTGAGTAATATAGATTTAAGAAAGAGGTATAATAATTAATAGTTACCAAAAAATATTTTTTTTGGTAAACATCAAGATTGAAAGAAATTTATTTCATTATGTTCTAATTATTGTGGATATGTTGGCAACTGATGAATCATTAGTTGGCTAGGATATTGCTGATGCTACATTGCATTTGCAACATCGTTGATGCTATATCGCATCTATTTAACAAAAATTCAATTTTTGGTCACTTAAGATATTTTAGCTCCAATATCTTGGCTCCAATATTTTGGATTTGATATCTTATTCCCAATATCTTAGCTTCAATATCTTAGCCCCAATATGCTGGCTCTGATATCTTATCTTTGATCTCTAAGCTTCAATATCTTGGCTTTGAAATCTTAGCTTTGATATCTTAGCTCTGATATCTTGGCTCTAACATCGGATACACGATATCAGATCACATGCTACATTATCAAATATATGATATTAGGGGATGTGTGTCAGCCTATAAATATAACACTTGGGCACATGGTTTGGGAGTCAATTAGTCAATAGAGTGGCCAAACTCTTGCAATTTTGTTTTGTAGTCTTAGAGAACAGTCAATGAGTACCCATAGTGTGGATCTAAGTTAGTTGTATGGGGTCTTATTTGAGTGGAAATGTACCTAGACACATTCCATGAATGGTAATAAGATCAAGATTGATTCTTATTCACTACAACACTTTGAATTAGATTATATTTATTTTCCATGCAATTTACTTTTCATGTACTTAGTTAATATTTACATTTCTATGCATATTAATGAATTGGTGGAATGAGTGTGAGCAATTTCAAGCATAAACACATATTCACTTTGTAATCCCAGCAGTGTTATTGCTTGGTTCACCCAAGAGAATAGTGCTTGGTAATCCTAGGAGTGGATACGTGAGTTCAAGATGTGCACAAGACACTAGGAATGGACACTCATGACTTGTATACTAGTTTAGATTTTACTTTCCATTATTATTAGATTAAATAATTAATTTCTCTATTAGCATTAGCAGTAGCATAAGGCCACTATTATCATTAGGAGTGGCATAAGGCCACAACAACATCAATTATCATATGCCTCACTTTGGACTAAACCATACGTGACAAAGCCACCACTAGTCCAAGTGGGAAGATAGCAAACTACGATCAAGACATAATGATCTAAATACCACAACTAGTCCCATCCATGGAATTCGATTGGGTTTTGCATAAATGCTAGTAATTGGTATGGTTGGGCATAGGGATATCTTGCTGCTCATCAACAACAACAATACTAATGATGAATCCTCTTTATAGTAATATTGAATGTAGTGATAAAATTGATATTATTTACAAGTACCTTGAACATGAACATAATGATTAGAATCATGAGGGAAAATTTCATTGGGAACTATGGGGACAACTATTTTTTAAAAATATACCTTAGCAAAGAAATGGACATGAATATGGTATTTATGTTCTTATTTATGTAGTAAATAGTATAAGTAGAAGGAAAATATCATTTAAAGCATCAAATGTACTGATAGGTAGAAGGAGAATCCTATGTGATATATTAAATATCTCTAATTGGCATTAAGATGGTTAGATAGTTAAATAATGATAGAATTTTTTTGAGTTAAAATCTTCCTTTCTATTTAGTTATTTCTCATTCAACAAGTTCATTAGTGATATTAGTTTTAAAAAATATAATCCTTTTTCAACTTTATTATTATAAGTGTTCTTATTTCATGCACATGGCATTATGTTGTATTCAGATATATTTTATCTTTCAACTAAAGAATGGTGATGCCTACGAATTGGTTTTAATATTTGTTAAAATGAAACTATGATAAACTTTCCTATGTATGTATTGAGGATAATTATAGATAAAACTAGGAAATTAGAAAGAAGAAAAATAGATATATGGACTTAAATGATGTGCTTACAAAGGATGTATATTTTTCAAATGCAAAATAATTGATGATGTTCATAAGAAAATATGATGTCATCTTGGGGAAAAAGTACTACTTTATTCAACCTTCTGTTAATGATTTTCTTACTCAGTTAAGAACGGAAGAATTCAAATATGTGTTTTGGTCATCAACATAGTTAACTAATATAAAATGTATAACAAATTTTCTCAATAAATATCTTGACCCAAAACCTAAATTCACTTGGTGTCAAACACAATGTCAACAACATTATAAAAAAGGCACTCTACTTCCCATTTTTGGAAGCCTTTAAATTTCTTTTTTGAAAAGTATGACAATTAGTACAGACAAGAAAACATCATCATAGTTGATAATATGGATAACAAAACTCTTGATGAGTACAAATAAAACTTCATTCAAGTCAAAAAATATTATCTAAATAATTGTAGTGAGGACTACCATCTTGGGAAGTGATTACCTTCAATTGTAAATCTGGTTAGTGATCAATTCATCATTAAGGAATTTTTTAAGTTTTAATGAATAACTTGTAATTACTATTTAATATTATTATTTGAAAATAAAATAGAAGCTATATTTAATTCATTAGTTCATTTAGATCATGAGCTTCTTTTATACATACAATATTTAATTGATATAAGATTAGATGTTTAAGGATACTTTAGATATATTAAAACATTATAGAAGAATCCATAGCATTTCAATAATCAATTAGATATTCAAAGATAAATCACATTTATTATAGCATAATAGAATATACCAACTATAAGATTATGACTAAGTATTCTTTACAATAACATAGTAATGTTACTTATATAATGAGTTTAATATAAGAGATTTTGCTAAAATTTAGGAGCATGGAATGGAATTGTTCCAAATACAATAAAAACCTCCCTCATCATAGACTATGTTATAATTTTTGGATGGGACTAGTATTATATCTAGATAGTTAAATATGAGATCATAAATCACTATCTTCCTAGCTATACTCATAGTGGCCCTTAGTGAATATGGTTAAGTATAGATAAAGACATATGATCATGATAATCTTAGGGCCTTGAACTAAAATAATTAATAACAAAGAAATTAATTATTTAATATAATTAATAATAAAATTAAATCCTGGACTAGCCTATGGTAATGAGTGTCCACTCCTAGCTTGCTATACATATCCTAAAACTAGTGTAACTATCACTAAGATTACCAAGGAATATACTACTAGGCATACCAAGTATTATTACTATTCAGTTACCAAATAGTTACACTCAAAACTAGTCATGCTTATTTCATCAAATTCTATGCACAAGAAAAAAGTAAATCTTAAGTTGATTACAGATAAAATAAAATTTATTGAAAGTAAACTCTATTTTAAATTAAAGTGTTGTAATGAATATGAATCAATCTCAATCTTATTATTGATTATGAATTATGTCCAAGTACAATGCCACTAGAATAAGATGTAAAATCAATTCAAATTTACATTACAAGAATTGCTAATTGTTACTAGACTACTAAAGTAAATTGCAAGAGTTTGGCTTCACTAGTAACCAAATGGTGCATAAAAATGGCAAGTGAACTATATTTATATGTAATTTTTGTGACTAAATTAATGTATCTATGTCAACATAGTATAGGCTTATTCAACTAAGAAACATTGATGAAGTTATCTTGATGCATAAATGTCAACTAAGTCCTAAAATTATACTTTTATTGTTCATTAGCATGGAATATCTTGTTAATTTAAGGAGTAAGTAGATCACTTATTTGTTATATATTTCATCTAGAATCTAATACTAATGTGATTTTTATGCATTCGTTTTATTACTATGAATGCTAAGACTATCTTAGCTATTAGATCTTAAAGGATAATAGTTGGTCTAGATGTAGCAAAGGATGCAAGCAACATCACCTTAACAATAGCAAATAGTCTTGAAATGGTATGGAACATGTACAAATTATGGTATGGGACATGGGTGAGGTTGAGTAAGCTACCTTGGAAATTAGCATGGACATGTAGTCCTTATGAGTCCTAACAAACTTTCAATCCTTTATGGAAACTCAATCCTCATTACCTAGGGATACTCCTAGATGAGACTTAGACCTAGTTAATCTTGGAAAAAAGTGAACTTAGGGTTAGAATTATAGTTAGTACATCACCTAGCTAAAGGTACAATAGAAGTAATTATGGTGGTCCTTATTATTCAGTCTAGGCTTTGATGATTTTTCTACTTGAGTGATAGGTATTGTAAGCTTATCAAGACTACTTAACAACATAATCACAAGATATTGTTGATGATAAACAACCTATGATGATGAGATATCATATCTAATAATGAGGAGATTACATGTAGATGAGATCATTTTCTATTATCTATTATAATAGGAGTTAGGATCATAGTATTTAGAAATTTTATTAATAGGAGTTATGATTTTATTATCTTGGGTAGTCAACTTAACATTAGACTAGATATCTAGGAGACTTATGACAATAAGTATATTCTTTGTATGTTAATTTAACTATAGCATCTAATAGTTTGATGCAACTATGATGGACAAATCTAGTTATGCCTTCAAAGGGACAAGGTAGATCTAACTACTTAGAGAGCACTATCTCTTTCTACATGATGTTTCATAAAAAATGAAGCTAATACAAGTGTTGGGGGTACAAGGGCAATTTGGCTAGATTAATATGTTAGCTAAATATTGAATAACATTACTACTAGAAATTTATTTTGATGTTGCAAGACTTGAACTCACTGTATATAAGGATCAAGTCTAATTTTCCCATAATGATTGCCCTTGATTCCTTTTTTTATTATAATTAATGTAATGATAGGAGTAACTTAATGCTCAAGTGTTTTTGCTAGTTTGGGTTCTAAGTTAATTAAGAAATTAATAGTAATAAAAGTAATTGAAAAAGGAATCATCAAGAAAATTAAGAGAAATTAATTAAAGGAATTAAGTTATGTTTAGAGGTTTTCCCATAAGCTTTTATAGGCTTTGGGACTTTTCCTTTTCAATTAAGCATCAACAAATTTTAAATGATTTTTTATTATGAAAATATTATAGTATAAGTCATACAAGTCTACTAAACTATCTTTAAGAGGAATACTTTTACAAAATTCTAATACATGATTAGTTTTTTTCAAAAATGATTTGTATAATAATTTTCATCCTTGCTTAATTTAATAATTTAATTTGTAAATGAACTTTATGGTCTTTTGGATTTTTCATACTCAGTTAAGCATCAACATCTTCTAAAAGATCCATATTTAACAAAAAAAAATAAATACCATCGTTTTTCTTTGATATTGTAGCCTAAGTATTACACAGCTAGTCTCTTGTATTTCTCATGTTGACATTACTCTTACTTTAAGACGATAGTTGTATGTGATCAAATAACATCATAAAATCATAGAGTTTAACATATAACAAAATAATATGGAATAACATATAATAAAATATGGTGAAAAGGTGGCTTATGATTGGCATCCATATTAGTAGAGTTGTTACACTTCATTTATCCATTTTAAGAACTTAATTTAATGTATAAAATAGAAATCATAAAGAACAAGAATAAGGTAGTAGAGTATGCACTCAATTACCTTCATAGAATATAAATTTCTTTTCTAATTACTTAATCCTTTTATGTATTAATTTTTTTTTCATTTATATTGTTGGTAATGTAGAATAAATAATAGATATCATTGAGATAATAAATTGAATGATAAGGAATAAACAAAAGAAAAAAATTCTACAAAAGTTACTACAAATGTCATATTTACATCCATAAAGTGCATTCTCATGTTGCTCTTTCAATAATATATTATGATAAATATAAAATATTCATAAAGGATCATCACACAAGGGGATCATTACTTATTCTACCATGTAGGTCTTGTGAGGACTAGTAGAGAAGTGAAAGCATAAGCTATTTTCAAGTGGTTGTATCCAAGCTCGAATCTAAGCATTACAACTTAAAAAATAAGCACTCTACCAGCATTGTACTAAAAACTGATAGAACATACATGCATAAATGAAGAGATACATATATAAATTTCAATAAAAAATGTCATGGTGATTCAAACCCTACTAAAACCCAATAAATTATACATGATTCATACATGTTTTTAAAATGATGATTATTTTTTGACACAAGTTCATCATAAGTATGCTATTATGTATTTTTTTTATAATAGAAACTTAATTTTGTTTACATGATAACTTTGATTATAGAATTTTTCTATGTCTCTCACATGTTTCAAAAGTTAGGAAGAAATATGTAAAATGAAAGGTTGATAATACTAAGAAAAAATTATATAATAGTAGGAAATCTTCAACATATCATATTACGAATGTAAGTACCAAAAACTTTTCATGATGTTCCACAAGAAATCAAGCTTCTTGTCGTACTTATTTAATACATGAATATTAGTAAGTATAAGTAAAAAAATTTAATTTCTCATATGTTCTTTAATTAAAATGATTTCTTAAAAAATAACATTACACTTCTACATTCAAAAGAGAGTCTTAAAGTTGGGACTAGTAGATGACAACTAAATCAAAGTATAAAAATTTATATTTCATTTAAATTCTAGGAAACATATCAAATGATAATTATGAAGAAAATGTAATTCATTTTTTATACATGATCTACAAATACTTGTATCTAAAAAAATGCACAAAAAGTGCAAATGATACTAACTATTATCAAATGTTTCCTTCATAACAAAACTGATTTTAGACACACAAAAGTAAAAAAAAAAATATCAGTCATTATATTTAATATTTATAACAAGATTTAACAACTACTCTCATATGATATTACTGAGTTTACTATTTTACAAATGGATTGGGTTCTTGCTAAGGATGATTCATAGGTGCATGTATATCCATAATGGTCCAAGCACGCATTCTTTCAATATTGTATAGAGTCTCGCATGTTCAAAACTTTGTTAATTGCTAGACATTAGAATAATCTAATATTTCATTATATAAATCTCATTGAATTATTTAATATAAGGCTCTCTAACAATTTCATAACACATCACAATCATATCTATTTTCTTGTTTTGAAATTCCCTTGACATATTAAATCATCCATGGAGCTCTCAAAGCTTAATTATTTAAAAAAAAAAAACTAAAAACTAAACACTATAACATGAGTTCCTTTACCATATCTAGTTTTTCAAAATAAATAAGAGAATCATATATCTTAATTTTTTGATCAAACAAGTACAATACTATTAGTGCCTAATGGAAAGAGTTACCATTTATGACAAAGAAAATATGTAATATCCTTTTCCTACAAGTTGAATCTCACCTAATTTCTTTTTAAGCTTTCTTTTATATTCAACTTTATCGATTCTTCCATGATCATATAATTATCCTTGATAGTTTCTATAATAGATAACAACATAAAGTTATAAAAGTAAATACCTTTTATTAAATAATTTTTATTTGTTGCAAGGATCCTAGGTAAATTTATAATGCTTTAATGGATGGGTCATTTAACTAAGATGTCTAATTTCTCTCATATAATGTTCTAAATGTAGTACATGTAATTATCTAAGGTTTTACATTGTGTCAAAAAAGCAAAGTATTTTGTGAGAGATGTCCCAGGGTGGTGGTTCTCCTGGGCTTTCCCCATGGTTTAGGGGCCGTGGAACACTTTGAGGTGCCCTCAGGTGACTCTCAAGTGTTAGAAAATCCATCTTAGCTTGGTAGTACCAAGTCAGCAACAGGATATGCTCCTAATGCAACTGTCTCTAAGTTCTCTTCATACTACCTTCATGTGAAGAACTACATGGCCCTAATTCTACAGTGGTCGTAGATATGTAGGCAACCTGGACTGAATAGTTTTGGTGTTATGCCAAGACATACCTTGTACTAGATCATGAGGGATCTAGGGGTGGGGAACCATCCCTTGTAGATGCATCATTTCCCCTTCCATCAATGTTTTCTACAGGGTTGTTTGTGTGCTTGTTTACATGGTCCCCATTTAGAGTTGGTTATCCTCTATGAGGTGTGCTCCCATACATACATTAATAAGTTGTGTTGCTTCTTTCACTCACTCTTGGGTTGCTTGTTTGCTTGAGGCATATTCCCTAAGTCTTCTAACCTAGATCCATTAGATCTTAGTGAATTCCTTGGGGTGCCAGACAACGTCAGGGCAACATTGTTACAAATGGTATTAGAGCCTTTTGAAATCGTCTTGTGATATGCATGTGCTCTTTGGTTGTGTTACTCCATTGAGGTTGCTCTATTAATGGTCCATTCGGATTGATACCTAGGTGATCTAGGATCATATCCATATGTATTCTTTAAAGAGTTTCCTTATGGTAATATTTTTACGCTCTTCATGAGGGGACTGATGTTATATTGTGAGCAACTAATGTATGTTGTTCTCCTTGAGGATTTATATGATTGCATTGTGGTATTATCATCCACTTATTTACTTGTGGTTGGACCAACTTTGATTTTACTTGATATGGTAGAGGAGAGTTCTATTGGAAACTAGAGAATTTTATTGCTCAAGGAGCTCTATCTTTGGTCTCTAGTGATTCATCTGGGATGAATCGGACCAAGTCTCTGCTTCAGTTTCCACCTAGATGACATGTATCGAGATGGCATTGATTGAATTATGAAGGATAGGATATCCTTGCACTCCCACTCACCCTAGATACAGTGCGTATGGGAAATACAAATTAACAGGTGTTGGTTCCCAGGTACCTTAAGATGGAGGGCCTTTGAACATTTACTTTTGGTGAGCCTTCTTTTGGGTGGATTAAGATCATTGCTGGTAGACTTTGTACATTTGTGTTTGTGATTGTATGTTGTCTATGTGTGTGTGAGTGTCTTCTTTGTTGTGCTTTTAAATTCTACATGTGTGTTACCTTCGTCATGTCTATCACTCGTAATGCAAGGCTTTGTGTTCTATGCGGTACAATGACTTATTGTTGGGATTGTTGAGGATGCATTTTGAGGCTGTTTGTACCATCCCAAAGCTAAATGTTTATTGTATTGTTGTGACAACCTCTTGTTCATGAGGCATGATTGCCCTTGTTGTTGATCTTTTGCAAGCTATGCTCTCTTGTTTGAGCTGGTTGTGTTGCCCTTGGGCTTGTGACATCACTCTTTTGATTGGTGATATTTCCTTTGTCACTTTGATTCAAAGACTACTAGTGTGGGTCATCGTATTGTTGGTTCTTGTTGAGACCACACCTCTATTGATGGGAGTCTTTCCTGTGGACCCATCCTCCTTGATGTTGCTTGTCGTAGCAAGAATTGGTTTTATGGAGACCTATTGCTGGCTAAACCTTGGTCTTCCATCTCATTTTTGAGCTAAGATAATGATTCTCTATTGCCCACGCCTCTTATGATTATGTTGAGATTTTGATCCTGGTTGGAACCAATGTTAGTGGTTGGAAATGATTATTGTATATGAATCTTGGAATTCTAAGAGTGTGCTAGCTCTCTCTGGGTGCACCTCATGATGAAATCATTTGTTTGAGTGTATCTAATTGATCTATCAATGTTTTGCTTGATCGATCTCTATGCATGTTGTTGAGGTCTTGCTCTTTATGATGTTGCGAGAGTGGTATTACTCTATTATATGATCATGCTTGATGGTTGTATATGAGGTTGATATGATGACCATGTTCTTGCTAACTTCTCTATTTCTGAGCTATTTTCTTAGTCTTTGGAGATAGCATAGGTACAAAGATGCAGCCAGTGGTGACCTCAGTTGATTCTGTGAGCACCATGTCTATGGAGAAGATGTGTGCTCTTGAGACCTTCATGAACTGATTATTTGGCCTTGGAATCCCAACATTGGGTTGTGGATTTATCATTTCCTTGGCTATGATGAATCAATAGGTACATCATGATTTGTTTGCCTCTTTGTGATGGCTGAACACTAATAGAGGACAATGATCTATCCTAGACCCTATAGATATTGGGCTAGTAGATGGCATGAAATGGCATCCTTGGCCATGCCAAATACTAATGACCTAGGAGTGGCCAATGCCTTGAGGTCCCACTATGATAGGTGGTGGATACTCAATTGGCATGTTTCATTATTCGATTGTTGCACTCATGTCCTGAATCATTTTTGTTTGATGGTAGTTGTGTAGTGAGTTCAGTGTAATAGTTGATCATGTACATTTTGAGATAGTGGTGCACTGGATGTAGTGTGATAGATGGTTGTGTACATTTGGTGGTAGAGACAGGTTTTTCTCAAAATAGCATGGGTCTTTCTTGGTATGCTCCTGGTGGCCTAAACCTTTCAGCTTAGGATGGGCTTGGGTAGTTCATCCTATAGCCTTCTAGGCCTAAGTAGCATTCCCAAATACCATGCATGTTCTCACTAAATGTATTCCTATCCTTAGGTGTGTGAAATGTATCCTTGTTATATTCTCAGTTTGATAGTTTATGCACATAAAAGTGCTAGTTGCTATTACCTAATGTGAGTTAGTTGTCTCCTCATTGTAGGTCTATGTCATACCCTGTGACAAGGCCAATTTTGACGCATGATGTTTTCCTAGTGCTCATTCTTGAAGCACCTTCTCTATATTTTGTAAATGGCCATTGTGCCTTGATGTGTAATTCTACTGAAAATCCCATGAAAAATTTCCTTCTTGTGATATGGTGTTGTAATGAGCACACCAAGGCATGTCCTTGCCCAAGGTGCTCTTGGACTAGTGCCATGTGTTCTTGGTGATATTGGCATGCCTTGATGGTGTGTCCTTTGGTGAACGTTCTTGAGATAGGAAAAATCTTGGGAACACTTCCTCTTAGGTTCTTGGATTGGCAGAAATCTTATCCATAGATAATTGATAGTGGTATGTAGCTTGAAATACAAAAAAATTGGTTCGATGTGCTTGATCTTGATAGCTAGTGGTTCACGGTGGCCATGTGAATTGTAATGGTAGACTAAAATTCAAATCAATGTGAGGCTACGATGTCTAGTTATGGATTTGAGTTGAGTTCTAGGTATTGGCATCTAGACTCCCTCTTCCATGCTAGATGTGATCGTGGGGTAGTTGTGCAAACATTGGGATGGTGATCCATTCTTGAATAAATGATGTCACAATTACAAAAATTGTGACTCTTGGTGGCCCAAAATGTGCTCAAAAATACTTGAGCCTATGCTCTCATGATTGGGGGTTTCTAGTGCTTTGTGGATGATGGTGTGCTCTCGTGATCAGTTGCTTTCAGCTCTTCTGAGGGTTATGATGTGCTCTCATGGCTTGGGACTTATTAGTACTTTTGTTGACTATGATGTGATTTCATGACTTGGGACTCATTGTGCCTAGCAAGCTATGGTGTCTTGCTAAATCTTCTTCGTGTACCTTGTTCCATATGTACACTAATGTATCACATCATCTCTCCCTAATGTATTGTCCCATGTCTCTGGTGTAATGTTAATTCATGTTAGTGTTCTCACCTCTCTGGTGGGACAACAGGGTTGAGCACTATATTACTTGGTGATTCTCTAATCCTATGAGGGATCATTCTCCATTCTAATGGAAGCCCTCTTTAGTTCCTAAAATAAAAGTTAGGTGGCATTGAGATAACTATTCCCTAGTTGGGATTTAGAAGCACTTGATTTTTGGGACTTATTCCTAGCAGTGGTCCCATGTTCATGAACTCTTGGGGCTTGCTTTCAGAGATAAAATGTTGTTACCCTGGTGAAATTCATGGAACCTACTTTTTGAGGCTATGTTGTTGATGGAAATTAAATGTATGTATCTCCCTTCTTGTAAGCAAGGCATCATCTTATGTACTTTCTCTCATTTTTGGGGGCTCCAGGGGAGCTTCCTTATTAGGTTTCTCTAGTAGACCACCCTTATTATAAACCCTTTGGGGTTGAATCATGTATTATTTTGAGTTGTAGTTGATGTTGGTGAAGCCTATTCTTTGTAAAACTATCTTGAGGACCTAGTCCTCCTATGGGAAAAATGTTCTTGTTGACTTGCATCTATTGTTTGGGTTGAATGGTAATAGGCAGTGGTGCGGCCTTGTGCATCACAATTGTTGTAAATAGGATTGACTGGGATGTATGAAACAAAAACCCAGATCTCCCAAGATGAAAAAAAAATCCCTCTTGATAAAATTTTAAGGGATGAACTCCATTGCTTCTTGAGTTGTTCTCAAGGTGGAATTGAATCTGGGTAAGACTTGTGAATCCATGTCTTCCCTCAACTGGTAACAGTTCAAAAATATGGTTCTATTGGCTATGTGGACTACTTGGGTGTGCATTATGGGTAAGGTGTAGTTGGTTTGCTATACTTATGGAAGAAACCTCCCACAGAGGATCCCTCCTTGAAGTTTGAAATTCTAATGAAAGGTGTTGATCAAGAGTTGTAGTCGCTCTTGATATGGTGGGGAAATTCAATTTCTGGGAACCTTGATGTTCCTTGGAGAATTCATAATTATGGTTTCCCTCAAAAGGTGACTCTATATTCTTCCTAGAACAAGTGTTCAGAACATGATGCATGTTCCATAACTTGGAGTGGGAAGGATAGCTTGTATGTGCAAGTGTGGTTGATGCTTCCCCATGAATGGGATATTATGGTTGTAATCAATGATGTGCTTATAGTTGACATGAGACTTGTGTATGGAGGATTGTCCTGGGGTTGCCTACCTAACATATCCTCCACTTGTTCTAACATTTAAGCAGCCATTCTCGATGTTGAACAATCACAAAAGTTGTTGATGATATTTTGGACTTATTTGTTATGATAGCCTCTTGGAGAAGTTTCCAAACAAATTTTGGATCTTCTATCTTGTTGTGGCAATGGAATATTGTTGAATGATGGACTGAGGAATGTGATGCTAGTGTGTCTATGCATGGCAAGGTCAAGCTCAAAAGATCTGCTCTTGTACCTTGTTTGGAGGGGAGAACACACTCAACTCTCTTCATACCAGCTTGAACAGACATGATGGGAAAAATGTGCATGGTACAAATGCATGTGGATTCTATGCTTATATGATTGCACTAGTGAGACCCCATGGGTCTGGATGCGAGTAGTAGAACATGGTGTTCTGGAAAGCATGAGTTTCTTGTGAAGACATGACTCTTTTGGAGCATGTTCTCCCTTTCGATTTGATGTTCCCAAGTCCATCACCATGGGTAGTGGCCTTGGTAAGCCCTTAAAATCGATGATAAAAAAATCAATGGGTGCTGAGATGCCATTCACAATGGAACTCAGCTGGACTTGTGGAAGAGGAGTTTTCTTCTTGCATAGGTATGGGTCTACATAAGAAGATAAGTCTCTAGACCTAAGAAGGGATGAATCTATGGGATACCTTAGAGATGTTGGTCCTTTGGGTTGGACTACTCCCACTTGTCATAGATCTTTGCGTTTCATGCAAGGCATTGGATGGAAGGATGTATCAGGTGTTGGGGTTGGTACCTTCCTTCAAGCCTAGTGTCAAATGAGTTGACAGATTCCCCAAAGTTGATGGAGTTCCAACCCATACTAGAAGTGTAGTCTCGAAGTTATCCTAGGCTGCACTTCGAGGATGTTACTTCTTTGTGTGGGGGAGGATTATGAGAGATGTCCCAGGGTGGTGGTTCTCCTAGGCTATCCCCATGGTTCAGGGGCCATAAAATACTTTGAGGCACCCTCAAGTGACTCTCAAGTGTTAGAAAACCCATCCCAACTTGGGAATACCAGGTCAGCAGCAAGATACCCTCCTGATGCAACTCTTTCTAAGTTCTCTTCATTCTACCCTCATGTGGAGAACTACATGGGCATGATTCTACGGTGGTCATTGATATGTAGGTAGCTAGGACTAGATAGTTTTGGTGTGGTGCCAAGCCACACCTTGTACCAAATCATGAGGGATCTGGGGATGGGACACCATCCCTTGTAGATGCATTGTTTTCCCTTCCACTGATGTTGTCTACAGGGTTGTTTGTGTGCTTATTTGTATCGTCCTCATTTGGAATTGGTTATCCTCCATGAGATGTGCTTCCATACATATATTAAGAAGTTGTGTTGTTGCTTGCAATCACTCTTGGGTTGCTTGTTTGCTTGAGGTGTATTCCCCAGGTCTTCTACCCCAAATCCATTGGATCTTAGTGAATTCCTTGGGGTGTCAAACAACATTGGGACAACGTTGTTACATATTCTCTAACTTTCCCTTAACAATGGCTCAAATAATTTATTTTTCATCATCATATATTACTACATATTTATTCAAGAAATCAATGATAATAAGTTAAGGAATTTAAAAATGCTAGTATGAAAAAATAAGAAAAATACAAAAAAAAACCCTTCCTATTTGTGCAGTTGAATGGACATCTTTGTATAAAGGCTTAAAACCTTAACATTTGCATTATAATATTAAATTACAAAATAAAGAATGAAAATTTAAATTTTTTTATAACTAGTCTTTGATAAACCTTGTGATTGATAAGGTCTCCTTTTTTCATATTTTTTTTATAATCAAATGCTAAATTTTGATAAAATCAACATTCTACATAGCAAAAACCATAGTAAACAATTACTATATTTTTTAAAACATCTGTTGTTAAAGGATGATGATGATATACATGTACAATTTTTAACAAAATCATTAAAGTATCCATGCTAGTTAGTATTGATTTCATTTGTGAATGCATTTGTTGTAGAAATCATTTGGTAATTTTATTAAGTTGTAATGATACTTACCATGTGCAACTCTAAACCCTAATATGCAAACTTTCTTTTATGATATCATGTCGTTGATAAAGATTATTTTTGGGTTTACAAATTTTTGTTCTTCAAGATTTGAGTTTCTTCATCATTTTCTTTGTAATTTATATCTTTATTCTTATTTTTAATTTTCATTTTATCTTTTTCCTTATTCTTTGTAAGAATATTTTGAAGATCATTTTACTATGTACTAGAATCTATAGAATTTTCAACTACAACGTCGATGCTTATTAGCTTTTTAAAACCTTTGTATTTACAATATTGACCCTTAAATAGATCATTGTAATTTAAGTATATTAATTTTCTATTTATTTATACATTAATGCTCTTATAACAAAACAATTTTAACATAATAATTGGAAATTCCAAATACTCTTCATAACTAATGAATCATTGTTGTGTCATGTCAATGGGCCCCCCTTGATGTTGCCTCATCAAAAAGGCCCCATCTATGTGGTGTTGCCTTGTTGATAGGGCCACATTGATGTAGCATTTGTAACATTTATGGGGCCTCATCGATGTAGCTCTTGAATAAATTCTATAAATATGTGCTCATCAACCATGTTTATGGCATGTTTTTTAATAGTTGTAGCAAAGCTCTTGCAGTTTTATCATTTGAGAGTTAGAATATTTCTCTAAGTGCTTGTAGCAAGAGTCAGAAAGTGTATGGATCTTTACTCGAGCACTATTGTAATTGAACACACCATTGTGAACAGCAATAAAGATGAGCCTTTTGATCAAACCTTGTAGCACTTGGAATAAATTAATGATTCATTTATGCATTCATTGTTTTCATTAATTATGCAATTAATTAAGCTAAATTAGATTTCAAGTGACTAGTTAATTAATTAAGCTGAATAGATTAAAATCATAAGTACAACGACTTTGAGCGTAAACACAACATTATTGCTTGGTTTGCCTAGTAGCATACCGCTTGGTAATCCCGATAATGGATACATGCATTCAGGATGTGTACAAAAAGTGGGATGAGATGCTTATGTTAGGACTAGTTAGAGATTACTTAATTTGTTAAATTAAATTAGTTATTAAATTACTTAATTTCTCTATTTTAAGCACTAGGAACATGAAACATAAAATAATAAAAATCATAAGCCTCAAATACACTTATCATGTATATCAAAAGTATAATTGAGATGATAACGAATGATTGTTAGGACAAAGTTCACTTCCTAGAAGACTAGTGTACTATAAGACATAGAGTTCATAGAATTTGACCGAATTGTCAGTGAATGCTTTGTGATTTGTATGGTTGGGTGTAGGGGTACCTCAACTGCTCATCCTTGGCACCATTGTCGGGGACTCCTTTTGTTTGAAATGTATACTATCTAGGTTTAGTGAATATCATTAACATCACTGGACAAACCCTAAGGTCAAAATCATTCTCATAATAAATATAATTACATAAGCACATTGATATTTTATTTTTATTGTAAAATTTCTTCTTCTCATAGGTGTTATGATACTAAATTATTAGTCCCTCAAGAATGCAAGGTGGTATATACTTATCCTGATGAGTATGTGCCTAACTTCACCACCATCCTGCATCAATATGAAGAATTGTGATGGTGTGATATGGAAGGCAACATTGTAATGCCTCCCGATTGATTTGTGCCTGTGATGCTACTTCAAACTGTTAAGAAGTTGGACATTCAAGATCTTCAAGAGAAGTACTTTGTGCATGATTACGACTATCAAGACTACTATTCCATTGAAACACAACATAGGAGAGATCAACACTAGGAGAAACATCATGAGTTTGTGAAGGGGAAACAATTCATCAATCCTTTTTTCCTACTTAACCAAGATGACAATGAGGACCCTCCCTCTAGGGGCTCTCAACATGAAAATTCTCCACCCCTTGTTACTAGTGATGGGGATGTGGCCTTGACTCTGTAATCCACTATCAACAATTTAGGTTTAGGTAAAGATGGAAATCAAGGCAAGGGCTCAGATAAGTGCCAAGATGATAAGAAAATTAACAAAGGTGGCTATGATAACTGAAGGGGATTTGGAAAATACTATGGTGGTGGCAGTTCTCCTCCCTCTTTGCCCTCTTCATCTACATCTTTTTCTTCCTCTTATGGTTTTAACAAATGCCATAGAAAGAACAACTGTGATGGAGGTGAATAGCAAGATAATAATGATGATCGTCAGACCCATAATGATCAAAGGGGAAACATAAGAAACCATTAGTGATAATGAAATAATGATAATGATGAGCCTTTTTTGGTAACTTAAAGTATGTTAAATATTGCAGAGGCTGTAAAAATTCTAAATAGGCATGTGAAAGATAGTTGGATCATATGACTTGATATGAACAATATTTCTAGATTTGAGGAGGGATATAATTCTGATTCATATACACATCTTCAAGCTTTTCATTATGCATGTGTCTTACAAAATATCAAAAATGATTGGTAGAAACTAAAGCTATTTCCTAGGATAGTCATCAAGGAAGCAGAAAGCTGGTACCATTCCTTAGAGCCAGAAATCTATTTGATGGTGAAGTATAATGCTCGAGTTATTCAATGATAAGTATCAGATGTACTCCAAAGTGTATAATTAAGAAGTTAGATCCATGGATGGAAACAAAGAAACCATGAACCCTTGGATGCTGCCATGGGCAAGTATGATTCTCTCATACACTGATGCCTTGACCATGATTATTATCAGTGGGAACAACCTCGCCATATCATAGATGGACTTATATAAGAAACAAGAAGAACTCTTGGGGTCTATGCCCAAGGGAGACTATTAGAACTTTGAGCCCATTAGATTCGAAGGCTAAGTAAGCAGGTAGCAAAACAAGAATAAGAGTTGAGAAAACATGAAAGTGTAGAGGAATACAATAGAGATCCTTCCATCAAAGAAAGGGAGCTTCAATTTTGTGACAGTGAGAAGAATCACCACTTGATGAGATGGTAAACAAAATGATCTTTCCAATCCAAAAATCTATGTCTAAAATTTCAACTAAGATGGATAAAATGTGGGATTCACTGGATGAAAAATTCCAAATTACTTTGAAAATCACCAAAGAATCATGAGAGTAGAGTAGTGATCATAAGTACAAGAGGTGAAAAAAAGCTAAATGTGCCTACCAAAGGGTTAAGGGCAAGATTGCTGCAATAGAGAAAGTTACAGAAACTGAATAAGATGATGACGGTGGGTGTGAAATCTATCAATATGAACATCCTAAGGGATGTTGCTCCATTTTTCACACTTACAAGAATCTGGGATGTATGCTCTAAATCTATAACTAGCAAAAAGGTAAGCACCTAAAAGGTTGCTTTATCCTCAAGGCAATCCCAAGAAATTCCATTAGCAACAACAATATTATCCAAGTGGAACTTAACCACAACCGTATGAGTAATATCAACAATGGCATAAATCATAGTCATGGGGGATACCACCACCAAGGTAGCAATATCCTTATAGGAAACTAGATCCATACAGGAATTACATTTAACAACCCCTATTTTCACACGAATCTTCCAATCATGTTTCTTTTTACCAACATCATTACCATCCTCCTAAATACTATAGAGCTCACTCTTCACATTCTAGGAGGCATGCCACATTTTATCCTTATCCTTCTCCTATTTCTACACCTATTCCTCCATCCTTAATGCAACTACCACCTGTTCCATCCATGCAGGATGAACTTCCAGCTCAGTTGCAGCAACGCAATGCTACCAAGGCCATTACTCTACAACTGGTTCATCAACCAAGGGGTTCAAGACCTCGTGCTCATAAAAGATCATTTTTTTGATCCAACGACCCTACTAAGCCCTCATAGACTTAGGTAGATGATCATCCTGCTCCTACTTCATCCTCTACAAATCATTCCATTGGGTCCCCTTCAAATCAAATGCCATCCAAAATCCATACTATTATGCTCACCCATACTATATCTGATTGGATCTAAGTTGGCAACCTTCCCAGAAAATTAGCCAATCTTGGGAGTCCTCTTATCTATCTACAAATTGCTAGGAATGAACCATGTAAAGATCTTCTTGATTTAGGATCCAGTGTGAACTTGATTTCTCATGAGATGTATATTGCTTGGAACCTACTACCTCTCAAGAAGAGCAATATCATATTGGAATTGGTAGACTAGTCCATCACTATTCCATTGTGATTAGTTAAAGACATTGTGACCACTATATATGGGTGGTCTTATCTTGCCAATTTCGTAGTAATCAAGGTTGAAAACTACAAGGGGGATTTTCCAATCATTGTGAAAAAGGAATGGTTGAGCACTGTTGATGTAAGAATGGGCATCAGACATCTTTTCCTAGAGATATCAAAGAAAAATGCATTTGGAAAGATCGAGAGGAGACAAGTTTCATGCATTACGTACAATGATAGAGGGTTCCATTGCATGTAAAAACTCTGATATGTGAAATGAGCATCTATTTCTACATGCAAGTAATATGCACATGAGGCAGATATCCAAAGGTATCTATACGAAACAACCACAAAAAAAGAGGGCACCCAGTGGTTGACAACTTATTTTGACAACATCACAATATGCATAAAACCTATTGAGAGCCTAACATGTGCTTAAGTAATCAATGAATGGCCAACAACCTTTTCTTGGTCATATCTTGAACTCATTGGAATTGATCCATGGATATGCTAACATCACATTTACACTAATCTGTCCATGAAGCCAAGGAGGAAACCACAATGATGATTGAACCCAAAATTGAAGTAAATCATCAAAGAGAAGATTAAAAAACTCCTTAAGGTAGGGTTCATCTATCCCATTTTGGATAGCAAATAGGTCAGTCCACTCATCATAGTACCAAAGAGAGGTGGTAAATGGTGAGTTTGTATCGACTTTAGGTTATTAAATATGACAGCATTCAAAGATCATTTTCCATTGTCGTTCATCGATCAGGTGTTTAACACCATATTTGGGCATTGCTATTATAGTTTTCTGGATGGTTACAATGGCTATAACCAAATCTAGATTTCATTAGAAGATCAGGCCAAAACAACATTCACAAGTCCCTAGGGGACCTTTGCATATCACAAGATGCCTTTTGGTTTGTGCAATTCCCCTACCACTTTTTAATGTCTGGTCTTAAGTATCTTTTAGCAAAAAATAGGTAGTAGAGTGAAAGTCTTCATAGATCACTTCTCCACTTATGATACTACATTTGAGCATGCCTTGGACCACCTTGAGAAAGTACTAAGAAGATGTGTGGAAACAAATCTACGGCTCAATTGGCAAAAGAGCCATCTCATGGTCCAAGAGGACATTGTATTGGGATACCAAATTTCATAGGAAGGGATTAAGATAGACCCTGAAAAGATAAGGGTCATCCAAGGAATCACCCATCAATAAAAAACTATCAAAGATGTTTGATCATTCCTTTGACACACTAGTTACTACCAATTCTTCATAGAGTTTTTCTCTAGTATTGTGAAATCGTTGGTTGAGTTGACAAAGAAAGATGCTCCATTCATCTCGACCAAGGAATGTGAAAATGCATTCTAGAGCCTCACATAGAAGCTCATAGAGACTCCAATTCTACAAGTGCTTAACTAGTCTAGACCATTCATTATCATGACAGATGCATCTAACTATGCCTTAGGAATTGTGCTTACGTAGTTGGATGATAATTAATGTCCATATTACATCCATTGCGCAAGTCAAAGCATTGTGAATGCATAACTAAATTACACCACCATAGAAAAAGAATTGATGGTAGTGGTGTATGCTCTAGAAAAGTTTAGGCACTATGTGCTTGGATATAAAGTGTTTGTGCACACTGATCACACTGCCATCCACCTCCTCATTAACAAACCAACAATGAGACCCTGTGTTATACAGTGGCTAGTGATCTTGTAGGAATTCGATCTTATAATGGTAGATCAAAAGGGAACTGAGAATGTGATCATTGATCACTTGTCTCGATTACGATGGGATAACAAAGAGGAGAAGAGTCTACTCTCTAATCAATTTCTTAATGAACTCCTCTTTGTTGCTATAATAAATTAATAGATGTCCATAAAAATAAAATGGTATGATGGCATCCTCACTTATCTTCTCACTTAGGAGATTCCACAAGATCTAGACCACAGAAAGAAACAACAATTTCTTCATTAGGCTAAGTACTTTATGGAAATCAATGGACATCTTTACAAGGCATGTGTTGATGGCCTAATTTGCTACTGTGTAACTAATTCAGATCAATTTTTCATTCTCCAAGATGCTCATGAAGGTCCTTTTAAGGGTCACTATGCTAAGAGATGCATGACCATAAAAATTCTGATGGCAAGATACTATTTTCCCATAATCTTCAAGGACACCCACCAGTTTGTCTAATCTTGTGAGTGTTGTCAAAGAGATGGTGGAATGAACGCATGAATGGAGTGTTCTTAATAGTGGATTCAACCATTAGAACCCTTTAATATATGAGGCATAGATTTCATGGGTCCCATCACACCCATGTCCAATGGGAAGGCATATATAATTTTTGCCATTAACTACTATACCAAATGAGTAGAAGAAATAGTTTTCACTGACTGTACATCATCCACTGATGCTCAATTTATACAAAAAAAATGTTGTGAATAGTTTTGGGATGCCATGTGCATTGATTTATAATAACAGAACCCATTTTACAGGTTCCACTTTTTGAAAACTTATGCAACGGTTGAGGGTTGAACATAAATTAACAACACCCTATCACCCCCAAAGCTAATGGTTAAGTAGAGGTGACTAGCAGGGAGATTACAAAGATTCTAATGAGAACTATTAGCAAATATAGGAGAGATTGGAGAAAAAAACTCAATGATGTCTTTTGTGCCTATTGCTCAACATGGAAACTCCCTATTGGCTGCTCTCCCTATGTGTTGGTGTACGAAAAACTTCCAATGCTCCTAATTCAATCGAAGCTCCATACACTCTCAACAACCTATGACCTGGATCTTAACTTGAGTCTAGTGCAAAAAGAAAGACTAATCAACCTAAATGTGCTAGACAAAAATTTATTGGTAGCCCTATCTTTGAATGAAGTGCACAAGGCCTTCAATAAACAACATCATGATCTTAGAATATGGAAAGTAAAATTTCAACTAGAAGATAAGGTTCTCTATTGGAATGCCACACATGTACCTCAAAAAACCAAATTCCAAACATTGTAGAAGGGGCCTTATATAATTGATGAAACCTTTCCTTCTAGGGCCACGATCATGTACAAACCTTTCCTTCTACATGGCGTTGCCCCATTGATGGGGCCACATCAACGTAGCATTTACTGCATCTATGGGGCTTTGTTGATGTAGCTCTTGAATATAGTCTATAAATACATGCTCATCAACCATGTTTATGGCATGTCTTGTAATAGTTGTAGTAGAGCTCTTGTAGTTTTATCATTTGAGAGTTAGAATATTTCTCTAAGTGCTTGCAATAGAAGTTAGAAAGTGTATGGATCTTTATTCGAGCACTATTGTAACTGAACACACTAGTGTGAAAGGCAATAAAGATGAACCTTTTGATCAAACCTTAAAACACTTGGAATAGATTAATACTTCATTTATGAATTCATGGTTTTCATTAATTATGTAATTAATTAAGCTAAATTAGATTTCAAGTAACTAGTTAATTAATTAAGCTAAATAGATTAAACGCATAAGTACGACTGCCTCAAGCGTAAACACATATTTGCTTGGTAATCCTAAGAGCGTTATTACTTGGTTCGCCTAGTAGCATAGTGCTTGGTAATACCAATAGTGAATATGTGGGTTCAGGATGTGTATGGAAAGTTTGACCAAATGCTTATGTTAGGACTAATTTGAGATTACTTAATTAGGTAAATTAAATTAGTTATTAAATTACTTCATTTCTCTATTTTAAGCATTAGTAACATAAAACATAAAATAATAAAAATCATATGCCTTGATTACATGTAACCATACCATATGCATCACAACTGTAATTAAGAAGACAATAAATGACTATTAGGGCAAATTTTACTTCCTAGAAGACTACTGTATTGAAAGACATAGAGTCCATGGGATTCGACCAAATCTCACATGAATACTTCGTGATTCATATGGTTGGGCATAGGGGTACCTTGACCACTCATGAATAACTTTTATGAGTCTCTATTCTTTGAAAACTCAAAATAAATAGTAGTTGAAATGTTAAAAGACATAATACCAATAAAATTGATTGCAACCATCAAAATCACTACATTTGTTCCAATTTTTCTTTTGTGTTGAATCACTGAAAAAGAGATCTCAAGTCTTTGAGTGGCTATGCCTAGGCTCAAACTCAAGTCTTTACTTGAGAAACAGGCCTGTGACCATCACTTAAATTATGGTTCCTATAGTATGTCATCATCTATTTTAGTAAATTAATAAGCAAAAATATAATAAATTAAAAAATTCATAATAATGAGAAAATTATTGTAATGTCTAGTATATTTTTGGATCTTTATTATTTTCCAATAATGATTAAATTTTGACATGATTGTGTATTTATTTCAAGTTAAGAATCTTCTTTTTGGTTTTTATAGATTGACTTATTTATTCTTGATGTAAAAATTCGTCCATTGTTTTTCATTCAATAGTGTAAAATCAAATAGTTAGGCTAAGGAAAATATTTCATGGTACAAATATTTTCTTTAAGTAATATCTTAATGATATTGTTGACTCTATAATATTCTAAAATGATAATGAATTAACATTTCTAACTAGAATAATCTTATTAGTCATTCTCTTTCTTAGACAAGTGTTACCTACAACAACAAAAGTTGTTTTTATAAAGAAAAAGTTTTCAATAGCTTTTTTTTTTTTATTACTTGGAGATGGATCTTTTTGGCATATTAATCAAATGACCAAATTTTCCTATCATTGTTAAATTAGTGAAGGACCATATGAAAAATTTTTAGCATAGAGAAGAGAAAATAATATATTTTCATTTGACTTTACCAAGCCATTTCTAGTAACAATGCAATGTTGATAGATGAAATTTTAAAGTCGATTACATACATAATTCTATTATATGTTTGTTTTTTGTAGAGGTGGAGCACATGGGATGCTTTCTATGTCAATGTCTTAGCATAGCACATGGAGAAAGGTCTCAAAATTTGGATGCCTCTACTCTTATAATTCTTACAACTCATAAAATAAAAAATCAAAAGTCCCTTGTTATTAGCTATTGTGATAGTAATTCTTTTCTAACATAATCTATAGTTTGTTGTTAAGGATGGATGACGAAGTTAAGCATGAAATTCATATTGAGATTCGTATTTTAGGGTAATTAAATTTAGTATCTTTTATCATTGGATTGTGTTGCATGGTTGAGGAAGGTTCTTTGACAAGGTTTGTTATTCTAGACATCATCATTCTTGAAAGATGTACAACATGAATGAACAAAAATTTAAGTAGAAACAACCAACATTATTAAAAATAAAACAATAAGTGATTACCTATCAAACAATATGGGAATACTATTAAGTTTATTGGCATAATGGTCATAAGGTTTAAGATAACTAAAACTAATTATGTTAACTTATATCAATCACAAAATTTAATGATTTTAGATGTACCATAAACACGTGATTATCTACAATGTTTGTAAGGAAAAATGTTTTAGTATAAATCTACTATGTATAAAATAACCTTAACGTACTCTAGGAAACCAATCTTGTATGGTACACATTTTGAATGCAAAAACAAACAATATTTATAGGTTTAAGAGAACTATTATGATGGTTAACAAAATAGATACGATAAATAGTTACATTTAGTTAACTTAAGCTAATAGAATGTTAAGCTTAATAAAATACACTGAATCCTTAGCACCACCCCTCAAGCTTAATAAGAGAAATAATAATGCACATTACAATCTAATATCATTTCATGACTTTTGTAAGACTAGTGATATATAAACTTTCACCTTTTAAAACTTTCTTCACTATACAATGTAAATCAATAATTTATCATTTATCATCAATAATTATGGAGTAAAAACTCTATTAGAATTCCTTAAATAATCTTTTCAAGTGAGCACCATATGACTAAGCAAAATAGTATCCTTGATTTACAAAGCAATGTTTATAAACTATAAAATAATAGTAAGTAAATTTTCTCCTTCAATAATATGTTATAGATTATTCTAACCTTTAAGTTCTTTTGAAATGTAATAAAGAATAGCTAGAGACATTATGACTGTTAGTCTCTTTTAAGATAATGAAAACATAAAAATGGAAAACATTAACCACAAAAATGGAAAAGCATTCTTGTCGTGAAAAGTAAATTAATAACATTACCATTCAAAATAGAGGCATCATGTATTCAAGGAAATACAAGAAAGGAAATTAAAAAAATTTCATCAACTATTAAATGAGTCTATATTAGCATTTAATAAATTATTAAACACACTAGAAGAACATTCATCCCTTGACTCATGGATTATACTTTTCACCATGGACTCTATAAGCGATAAGGAATCCTTTGATTATGATCATGGAAGATCTACTGTAGGACCTAATAACTCTAGAGTAGAAGACTTGTTGAGAAACGCATTTTTAATTTCATTGTACACCACCAAAATTGATAGTAAATACATGATGGAAATACCTAATAACTTAAAACCTTGCTTAGAAAAAAAGTTAATAATCCCTTATAATGAGTTGTAGATTCTTTAGTAATAGCCTGTTCTTGTTGGCTACACACCATGTAATTTAATCTTTTTCTTTCTTTATTAAATGTCTCAATTAAAGCATTCTTATACCTTGTGAGAGCTGCAATCTACTTCTATGTTATGTCCAACTCTTCTTAGATTTTAAAGCTCATTGAATACATTATAGACTTGTCTACCTCCAAGTCCATCCTCTTCACCTCTAGCTCTTGAACTTTATTTATAAGTTCAAAATCAAAACTAGAACCCATGGTGTTCCTTGAATACTTGAGCCCTTCTAATTCAATGTCTTGTTTCTTAGCAAACCTAAGGATACTGTTGATCTCTTTTTTATATTTATTAAAAGCATTAGCATATTTTTCTTTATTGTCATAGGCTTGTTTCAAATCTTTATTTAAAGCCTTATTTTATACTAGCGCAGTATCAAAAACCTTTGTATTTTTTCTTAACATGTCATTGTAGTCTCTAGCTTTGAAGTAATATCCTATTGCGGTGTTGTTTGAAATCATTAAATCATATAGCAAATCATTACTTATCGTAATGGAAAATGACTTTGACAACATGCTAATATTTTTATTCACCATTCATCTACTAATGGAGAGAAAATTATCTTTATTAAAAGTTCTAAAATTCTTCCATCTTACCCTATTGTAAACCATTTTCTCCAAAGAGCTCTCTCTATTGAAGTCTTAAGAAATTTATTGTTGCCTCATAATGGAAAACTTTATTTTTGAAGCTATGGTGATGCATAATTGACCTTAGCATGGATTGGATCAAATAATCACATGCAAGTATGTCCCATCCTTCAACTTATACTTTAGTAGACTATTTTATTAAAGGGATCTTTGTGATGACATTCTCATCTTTGGAGAAGGCTTCAAGAAATAATAATGAAACCAACTTTTTCTTCCTATCCTATACTACCACGGTGACAAGTGATAAGTTTGAATTATTAAAAACATTAACAAAAGTAAAAAGGAGGTAGTCATAAGAGAAATGTGCAAAGAAGAAATAATAATAGCTTAATACATATTCCTTCATCTCTTCCTTAAGTAAAGAAATCCATTCTACCTAGCTTCCATCCTTCACTACAACATAAAGCAGATTTAATAGAGGCATGAAATCGTATTCTTATGATCTTTTACAATAATACATTAGATAATGATGTTTACCAAGCCATAATATAACATCTTTAACTAAGAAATAAGAACTATAATGATAGTGGTGGTACAGGAATTTTCCTCACTATTCTTCATTGCTGAAGCATTCTAATTAATGGCTTGGGAACATGACCTTCTTTAAAGTAAAGTCTATTTTCAACATTTGAAAATAGAACCACAAGAATTTATTCTGTATCATAGAAAACTGCCAAGTCTTCCCTAATTGGAAGATGAACCAACCATTATTATATGTTTTAACAAAATTTTCTAACAAAATATGATCCTTCAACAATGCAAACTTCATGAATAATGATAATCTAGATGTTTCCAATTTAGCAAAAATTAAAAAAAAAAAAGAGAGAAAAAAAACCTTACTTCAACTAGTTGCATGACAAGATTGAGATCAAAGTGATGGTACTAAATACTAAATATGGGAGCTACGTATCAACTGTACTCAACTATTAACAAAAGCATATCAAAATTCCATGATTTGTTTGCCACAATCTCATAGTGGGTGACCATTGCAAAGTGAAGCCTAATATTTGAAGTTTAATGATTTTTTTTTCATACCTATTGTTGCTTTAAATACAACCAATAACTCTATCACTACATTTACTTTATGGTGCTGATAGATTATATTAGCATAACCCTTACTCTGAGATGATGTTAAGTTTAGTGACATGATGGTCATAAGGTCCAAGGTAACTAAAACTAATTATCTTACCTTTCTAGCATTGATATTATGTGTAATGTCATTGGGTTTAGTAGGTGCTGCGTTAAGTGAAACTACCACTTCTTTGCTTTTTTATGAACTGCCTAATTATTTATATGAATCTATTACTCAAGAAATTTCTGAAAGGCCTATGTGCATGCAAATTCTAGCTTATTTACTTTGTTTCTCAAGTTTTTAAAATCATTTAAGTTTGATTTGAAAAGATCAAGGTTTGGATGTCATCCATGCTCGTTATTTATCAAACTTATTTTTGTTGGTAGAATTTGTTGATTCAATAATGGTTTCTAAAACCTTTGATATAGTGTTTTCAATCATTGTCATGCTTTATTGATTATTTGAAAGTGGACTCCCTCTTTTAATCCAACATCTCCTAAATTTTGAAAGATTCCTTATTTTGTTGAATTTTTAAATCTTCCATTAATTTTTGAAAAAGTGGAAAGGAATATTGTCTCTCATATTGGGTTAATCAAGCATTTTGAATCCCTTATTGTAGCTAGTGGTTTTCGCAGAATTCAATATATGATTAAAGTGTATCTTGATTCACTTAAGTAAAAAATTCTTCTGCATGTTGGAGGAATTGATTATGCACAAAAGGTTAGTTATTATAATATTCCAAGGTCATATCACTATTGTCATTAAGAGGTTCACATATTTGATTCATGTTTTTTTATGTTATGAAAAAAGGTAATGCAACCACGTTAGCAATAAGCTATTGTAAATGCTACTAAGGTTTTTTCTACAAATGTTATAGATCTTGCTAAGGTTTTTCTACAAATGCTACAAATCTTGGGATGATTTCTTGTATTGAAGTTTTAATAATTAGCCCACCCTTTTCTTTCATTGTTGTTCAACAAAATGTATTTTCAAGGAAGGTTACAATGAAATCAGTTTCAATTTTTTTTAATGATTAAGGGGAAACAAATATATGTTCCTTAGGTTTGATAGAATCCTATTATTGATTCATATGGTTTTCAATTGGTTCTTCATAATAAATAATGTCAAGGAGGTCTATCTATAGGTAAGTACATGCCAAATCTTGAGAATGAATAACATGTTCGTGATATTTTAATTGCTTATAATTCATTTGTAGCTATTGGTCAAGATATGAAGATAGTGTCTTTTAATAATGTTGATTCTATTGACAAGGTGGGGACTTCCTTCCCCTCTACCTAATGTTAATCTTTTCATGGAATATCCAATTTCCTACCTCAAAGAAAAGTTTTTTCAAGATTGGTTGTAAAGATAAAAATCTAAGAAAAAATCTCCAAAACAAATGGGCCTTTTATTTTTATTGATTTGGAATTTCTTTCTTTTCTAGTACTCCTCTATTTTTGTACTTCGAATTTTTATTTTCAATATATATATTGAATCCGACACAATTCCTAATTATCTTGACTTATATCAAAGTTAATGATTTTCGTATTATCTACAATGTTTGTAAGGATAAATATTTTAGTATAAACCTAATATATATATATAATGGAGGAGAATGCGGCTTGTGCTGTTTCTCACGTACATTGCAGGGTGACTTCTTATGTTTTGTATAAAAGAATCGGTTAATAAAATAAATACGCTCAACTCCTAGGTATTCATCCTACAAATTACTGTCGCCATCCCACGACATATTACTTCAGACATATCCGATGCTGCAAAACACTATGTTCGTAATGCTCACTTATTAATCGAGTATAGGATGGATATCCGCGATCTTATTAGCACATGCGTGTACAAATCAATATTTGATGAGTTGAAACCGCAGAAAATTCCGTTGTCGGAACAAAAGGGCATATGAATTTGGCGCTCTGATGAAGCATGGAGGACTCCAAGATCATTGCTAAAGCAAGCAAGAAGGCCAAGAGGTAACCAGATAGATGGAGCTCATCAAGAATAGGAATATGCTAAGGCATAGCGCAGAACCGAACAATCATCCACCACCCAAAATAAGGAACCCCATCAACGAACTCGTCGCAGCGGAGGCGCTACAAAAGCCGCATCAGAGCTCCACCACAAAGCGGCCACCGCAAAGCAGAGCAGCAGCAGCAGAAAACAACGCTCTCGCTGGCTCTGCCAAAATGTCTATCACAATGCATTGGCCCAGCGCCAACGCTGCCTTGGCGCTCTCGTTCGCCCTCACCCTCCTTCTCGCTCTCGCTCTCGCCGCCACGCCACCTGCTCCGCCTACGCCGCCCCAAACCAGCAACCACAGGGTCCCTGCGCCCAAACATCCAGTGTCGCCACCGGCGTCCGAAAATTCCCCCGGATCACAGCCACAGATGCAGCCTCCATCGTCTTCAAAGGAGCCTCCGCCGTCGCCTGAGTCCGCCAAGAGTCCTCCACCATCAGCATCAGCATCAGCATCAGCTGCAGCGCCACCACCGACGACAACGACGATGACGACGACCACTCCTTTATCCGCGTCGCCCTCCACGGAAAGTCCGATTGCAGCGGCGTCCCCCGGCGAGAGCCACGCTGGCGCCGACGGCAGCTCTGCGTTCGCCGTGTCCGCTTCCGCTGTGGTTCCGTTCCTGCTGGGAAGCGCGCTGCTCGCTTTCTCGTGATTCATGCATTAATTAAGCATGGCGTGGCTCTGTCGTGAATGATTTAGTCAGTACTCTTTGGCTGCTTCTCTCTCTTCCCTACCATTTCTGCCCTGAACTAAACAATTATTCATCTCATTCTTCTCCTGTATTTTGAAGTTATATTCAGAGAGGACGCATTCCGAGATTCCCTGTATACATGTGTTGATGCGTAAATTTTGGACACGAAAACTCGTTTGAGGAGACTATCGCCTAGGGTGCCTCCGGTATGGATACGAAATCGGGAATAGTCTCACCTGGAAAGGGCAATGTGACAAACAATAATAACAATATTTTAAAATATCAAAATAAAGTTTAGATTTGATGTAATATTTAAATACTTCAATTAATTTAATATTAGAAGCTTAAAACAATTTGTGCAATTTATAAAATAATAATTGTCGTCCTGGGCGTAGCAGGGCGAGGATCTGCGTGTTGCAGCTAGACAGGGTCTGTGTGCAGCCGTGGGAAGAAGACTGCAAGCTGCCGACGCCACGAGGAATGCAAGCACTCAAGTCGTTGGAAATGCAAGCGCGCGTACCACTGTAGGAGAAGGATGCGCAGCGACAGCGGTGGGAAAACCAGCAGCGGCGGGTGGAGGAAACCAGCAGCGGCAGAAATCGGCAACGCGGTGGATGGAAAATAGCGACAGCCTTGAAAACAGCAACGTAGGCAGCGACGCGGACAGCAACGTGAGGTGGCGGTGACGTGGTGACTGAGGAGTGCCAGGCACGGCAGCGGAGAGCAGGCAATGCTGCAGCGGGCAGGCGGCAGAAAATAGTGAGGGCAGGCCACGTGGGAGAGACCGATGCTGGGACAGCAAGAGAACAGATAGAGGTTGTTGTTTCGCGTGCGGCAAGCAGAGAAAAACAGCAGCAGCGGTGGAGAAAGAAGGGAGGCCGGTGTGCAGCGGACGTGGAGAGAACGTAGAGGACGCGTGCAGCAGTGGCAGGCAGTAACGCGGCAGACAGCAACAGCGACGGTGCAGTGGCAGCGGAGGTGGCAGCGGAGGTAACAGATGGCGCGGCAAAAGACAGAGAGGTGTTACAGTTTCGCCTGCAACCAGGGATACGGTAGCGTCCAGATCTAATCGTCGGTGCGTGCAGATCTACGGCAGCAGGCGGAGGAGGAGGATGCGTGCACGACAAGCGGAGAAAAACAGCAGCTGACGAACAGATTGTGCAGACGCGAGCGGCGGTCGAACAGGTGGTGACGCACGCAGCTAACAGAAAAGATGGCACTCCTGGCGGCGGCGGACAGGAACCAGCAGCAGCGAACGAAAGGCTGCGGACAGGAACCAGCAACAGCGAACAGAAGGCTGCGGACAGGATCCAGCAGCAACGAACGGAAGGCTGCGTAGACCGCAGCGGATAGAACCCTGGAACCCCCCTAGTCTCTCCCCAGAGAAGCCTTCTCGTTCCTAATTTATAGCGGCCGGAGGGAGGAGAAACCTAACCCTAAGTGCAACCACCCTTATCCACACAAAAAGACACAAGAGATTAAGCCCTAAGTTTAATTTTATTTAATTTTATTTTTATTTTAATTTTAGAATTTTATCTTTTATTGTTATAATTAAATTAGTTCAAACAAGGCCCCATGCCTAGCATGGGTGAAAGTTGGCCTCAACAACATGATGATCTTAAAAAACATCGCGTGCTTACATTTCATTGGTTTTTCTTTTTAAATCATCCCATAACAAATGAATTTCCTAGTATCTTCGGTTACATAAACTAAGTGAATAAAGCATGCCTGTTATCGATTACTGCTATTCTAACTGTTTCTGTGATGTTGCTCGCAACACTTGCCCAATATCTGTCCATAATCGACAACCTCCTTTGAACAATATCTATTCTTAAAGCATACAACATATATACCATAGGTATAAGTCAAATTTAAACCTGCAATATGTTAATTCAATAACTAAATAATTCTTAGGCTTGTGAGAACATTTTATTTTAAATGAGAATTAAGCATACAACACTTTCATGTTGACATGTAAGTATATGATTAAGTTATTGTTATGTTATTACTCATGTTCTACCCAAGTTCTAGGTATCAGCCTAATGGTAATTCCAAGTTATTGGTTCAATTCTAATAAGCAATATAAAAATGGTTTAAGTTTAATGAGTTTTTTATTCTAAATTTATACTATTTTAGTTTTAAGATAATGAGATACAAATATATTGGATTTTTTCTAAAGGGTTGTAGAAACTACTTACACTACTAAGGTAGGAAATGAAGGCAGAGATCACAAGAATAAAAAAAGAAGTACAAACAACTTAGATAGTTCAATCTTAATTGATGTACAAAATAATGAAATTAAAATTTTGTTATTTTATTTTCTATCCTAGTAGATGTGAAAATTTTGGTAGTACTCTAGCAATGCCAAGTTATATGCAATGTTGTTGTTGAATCAATAAAAAAATAGACTTTTTAAATTTACGTTTTCTAGTTTTTTAGTTTTCTATTTTATGGAAAAATGAAATATTTTCTAAAGTTCTATAACAAAGCACAAGTGAAAAATCAAAGCATAATAAAATAAAATAAAATGACAGCTAAAGTTAAAAGAGAACAAAATGTAACATGAGTATACACACAAACCCACATGCATGAAACTAAACTAAAATATATATAAGAAAAGCTAATAAAATACCACTACAAGCTTTAAATAATAGGTCTAAACACTAAGCAAAGAGATTGCTCACACTGTTATACTTAAGTAGAGCCTTACCAAGCTATGACCTTATCATGTTTAGGGTTACACTAGTAATAGTAAGAAAAAATGATAAAAGACTTCATTAAGTGGTATTTTGTTGAAGTCTTTTATCATTTTTTCTTACTACTACTAGTGTTTAGTTATAGATCTTTTATATATTTAATGACCAAATGTTAAAATCCAATTGTCTTTCAAAGCTTTTCTTTTGTTAGCTTTTATGTCTCCTTGAATATTTGATTATTTATATATTATTCTATATCATGTACATGTGATTATATAATACTCTATTCATGAAGCATCTAGGATCCTATCCCTACCAAATCCATACCACCTCCACTTTTCATCATCAACCTAAAATTATAAGTTTACCTTTAATGAAGAATAAATTCACTATTCATTGACTACAACACATCTAATACATTGTGATTGTAACATCACTGATGCAATGTCATAGCTCAAAATGTTATGTCATTGATGCAACATCTCCCACTTATATTTTTCTATAAATGGGTGCTCACCAACTACATTTATGGTACCATTTAATCAATAGCTAGAGTCTTCTAATTTGATTTCTTATTCTTAGTAGCAATCTAAAAGTCACATGAAATTAAGTTAATTTTCTAGAGTCTTATTTAAGTAAATTATACACAAACATAGTTCCTGATGGCAATAAGATCAAGATTGATTCATTTCCATTATAGTATTTTGATTAAGAATAATTTTGCTAATTTTAGTATTTAATTTTCATTATTATTTTATCACTTTTCTAGCATTATGTTTTAATTTTTGTTACATTATATTTACTTGGTGGAATGGATGTGATCTGGTCTCAATCATAACATGCATTTAGTTGGTGATGAATCATTAGTTGGCTGAGATATTGTAGATGCTACATCACATCTACATTGTAGCATCCTTGTTGGTGCATCTCAATTGGCTACTACGTCGTAGATCTACATTGCATCTACAATGTCATAGATGTGATGTTGCATCTATTTGATAAAGTCAATTTTTGTTGATCAACGATATCGTATCTATGATGTCATAGATTCCATATCATAGCACATGCTATGTCATCGCAAATATGGTATCATGGGATGTGTGTAGCTTATAAATAGAACACTTGGGTGCACAAATCCACATAAGTTTCATTTCATAGTAGCCAAACTTTGTTAGTTTTATTTCATGAATTTAGTCTTAAGTACTTAGAAGTGTGAATGCTCGTAGTGTGACTTAGTGAATGGAGTCTTTATTCAAACATCTTGTACTTGGGCATAAGTGTGACTAGCAATAAAGGTCAAGCTATTTCATACTATTGCAGCATTCTCCTAGTTACTACTTTACTTAGAATAATGTTTACCATGTTCACTTGAACTATTGATTGCTACTTTCCTAGTTAATGTTTTACTATTCCATACACTTTATGTTTATTGTTGATTAGTACGTGGGATGGATATGACTAATTTTGAGCATAAAGTATGATTGTTTAGTAACCTAGTAGTATTATCACTTGGTTCCCCCAGTAGCGAAGTACTTGGTAATCCTAGTAATAATTACATAAGCCCAAGACGTGTATGAAAAATCAAGAATGGATATCCATTGCCATAGGATAGAATAGATTCATTTATTTTTTTACTTAGACTTAGAAATTATTTTCATTCCACCATGTTTTTTCGGAGAAATAAGGGCTAAACAACATCAGATATCATATACCTCACAATGAGCTAAACCATACTCATAAACTTCACTAGCTTCACATGAAAAGACAATGGTCTCGAACTTAAAACCAATTGCTAGCATAATTACATTGTCTCATCCACATATTACGATCTAGTTACACATGAATGCCTATGAATTGTATGGTTGGGTGTTGGATTGCTCCACCACTCATCACCTAATAATCTCAATAACTGTTTACTAGTATGCCTAGTAGCATAATTTCTTGATATTCTCAATGATAAATAAACATGTCTAGAACATGATGAGTGATTAGGAAATTAAACACTCATAATCTTAAGTTGGATTAATATTTGTTTTAAATGCTTTATTTAATTAGATATTAAGTGTAAATTCTTATATTTTCACTTATATTAGACTATGGTCATTACAATAGCAATGATCATGTGTCTCATATAGGCTTAACCATAGGATTTAAAGGACCACTATAAGTCTAGATTGGAAAACAATGACTTGCAATTACCTAAAGAGACTTAATGCTAATGCTAGCCTATCCATGGATTATGACATAATCTACCACGATGCTTGTATGTTGTATGATTGGGCATTAGACATATTCACTACTTAACATTGATGTTATTGCCATGGATGGTGTTAGTAGTTTAGTTTAGTTAGTTATCATTATACAATATTCTTTCAAATCGAAAATCTACAAGAGCTCTACTACTACTATGACTTGACCTCCCATAAACATAGTTGTGAGCATGTATTTATAGTTTTTATTTTAGGGCTATATCAATAGGGCCCTATAGACATAACAAACACTATGTCGACACGGCCCCATCAATGGGGTAACACCATGTAAACGAGGCCCCATTGATAGGAATTCATCGATGCGACACTTTAACATTCATCATACCCCCATGACTAAATAAAAACTCATCCTCAATTTCCTTTACAAAATTGGGAAGGTATGGAATTATTGACTAACTCTTAACATAAGAAATTAACTTGACAAAATTGAGTGCCCAAGTGTACAAACCAAAAAATTACAAAAATTGTGGTGTTCATGACACAAAATTGAACATCATGACACGACAACTCAAAATTGGATAGCACGTCCTATGATGGCAAAAAGATGGTAGAGAAGATCAAACAATACTAGGCAATAAAGGCTCCTGAGATTCTAAAGGACCTTCACTAGTTTCAAGCATGTGTAGTGGCTAATGTAGGTATGGTTGTCCTCCTATAGCTGCGACCTCGGATGGAAGGCAAAAGGCATCCAATAATGCCTTCATCTTCTCCTCCTTACTCTAGGGATCATTCATAGTCCATACGGCATCACCAATGTGAGCTAGAATGGGAATATACGATGAACATGGCATTATCGAGAACATCTTCTTTACATTGACAAACTAGGTAGTGAATTGTTTGCATTCAACATTGAATGCCCTTACTACGTTTTATAGCTCCTAGTAGTCATTCATTCTTTGGCTATGTTCTTGGCAATAGATCTTTGATTAGTTTATTTGCCCTTAAGAACTTTGATTTCAACATTTGCCACCACAAGCTTTTGCTTGGTGTCTTTGTGATCCTTGAACTCAACCTTGTACAACAAGTACAAGCTGGCCACCTATTTTTCTAGTTTTAACCATGGTCATCCAATAGTTAACATGGCCAAATTTATGTATTGAAGATTGGTGAGCTCCATGTATTCCTTCATCCCCTCAATTTGCAAATCCTTCATGCAAATCTCTACCTTGTTGTAGACATCTATCCCATCAATGATAGGCTACCAAACTTCTCTTCCTTGCAAGAATTGCTGGAGGGCTTCATTTACTTTCATCTTTGTCAAGTAGATGTGTTTTTCATTTACTTCTTTTTGTAGACCGACCTACTCTCTGTAATGATCTTTGACTCTCTTAAATTTAAGAGCCTCTAATTTCCAAGAGACTACCTCGATCATAGTTTTTTGGCAAAGCCAACTAGATATTTTTTTCATTTACTTCTTTTTGTAGACTGACCTGCTCTCTGTAATGATCTTTAACTCTCTCAAATTTGAGAGCCTCCACTTTCCAAGTGACTGCATTGATCATAGTTTTCTAGTAAAGGGCATGCACCTCTTGCATGAAGAGGTTTCTATTTTCAACTACTAATCTCTTCAATTTTGTGTTTTCTCTTGTTAGCTGCTCCTACTATTAATGGATGAAGTCAGTTAATTATTGTTTGTGCTCATTAACATTCCATAGGCGATGGTTATTTGTAGTCAATTATATGTTCTCTTAGTTGATCTAATCCAAGGCCTTTAAAATTTTGTGATGTGTGGCCTTTGCCAACAATAAGTAGAACACCATCATCTCCATTGCACCCTCAACCCCTTTTAGTCTAGTGTGAAGTTGTTCACTAGCTCCATCTCTTGTCAATGGCAGGTTGAGAAATGTAGGGTTAGTAATTTGGACTCTTAATTTGATAACTTTAGTAGCTAAGCATTCGTTCAACTCCTTGGCTATTTCAAGTTTCCCTTCCAAGATGATGTTCTTGCCCCTTGCCTCTAGTAGCTTCAACTAGGTTGCAGTCATATTATCTGAAAGGTCAAATACATCTAGAAGCGATTGCCTAATTCCCACCAGTCAGTCCATCAATTCTTTGTATTGTGTTGCATCTATCTTTCCGCTTATGATTCCTACAGACATCAGCACATCCTTGAGTGTAGCGATGTTTGGTATAGACACTGAAGATGCATTAAGTGTTTTGGCTATTCAATCAACAACCACTTCTGTTGTTGTCTCTTGCCCTTGATGTTGCATCACCAATATTGTTGCCTCCTCACCTTCCTCCAAGTACACTAAGAAGGTCATGGCATTCCCAAAGATTTGTAGGAGTGACTATTATTTTGCGAGAGATATTGTAACCTCTTTGGCACTAGGATTCAACCTTGCAAACAACTATGTTCTTTGGTATAAGAAAATGGATCCACCTCCACCCATCAGGCTAATTACTTAGGCCACCTCATTTGGATGACTCATTGCTAGTCAATACAAGGATGGATCCCCATCACTCATACCTACTCATTACTCTTGTTCACTCAAGAGTCATTTGAAATACCACCAAATTAGACTACAAAATCTCAACTACAAATTTGGCTATGTGTTGAGACTATGCTTGACCCCAGCTAAGAGCATAGTCAGCCTCTAGTAGAGAGTGTAGTCAAGACAAAAGCTAGTTTTGCAATTTTTTCTAAGTGTCATTAGGAGGCTAGAAGCTACAAATTTCTCTAAGTATTGATACTACACTCTTCACTACCCCATAGCATAGTCAACCTCTCATGGAGAGCATAGTCAACATGAAGGCTTAGTTTTTGCAAAATTTTCTAAGGGTTGGAACTATGCTCTACACTGCCCTAGAGCATAGTCAAGCATAGTCAACACAAAGGCTAGTTTTGCAATTTTTTCTAAGTGTCAAGCTAGTTGTCACAAAATTTTCTAAGTGCTGAGACTACACTCTCCACTACCCTAGAGCGTAGTCCAGCATAATCAACATCAAGACCTAGTTTTTTGCAAATTTTTCTAAGTGTTGAGACTATGCTCTCAACCAGCCCAGAGCATAGTCAAGGATAGTCAATTGGAAGCTAGTTTATGCTAGTTTTTGCAAGTTTTGACAAGTTCTAGGACTACACTCATCCCTAGTTGGGAGCATAGTCAGCCTCTAGTGGAGAGTGTAGTTAACACATAGCCATTTTTTGTAAAATTTTTCTAAGGATGGGACTATGGTCTCCCTTGGTCCAAAAAGTAGTCAAGTGTAGTCAGTCAAAATAGCCTCCAAAGGCCTTCACAATGTAGCACTAGCATTCATCTCAACTCCAACTCACCTCCAACAAGCATAGTTAGTAAAATAAATCTTTTTGTATCCCTTTTGTCCCCAAAATTATAACTACACTCAACCCCAAACAAGAAAATGGAGAGCATAGTCTCCAAAGTTGCATTTTTTTAGGTACATTATAGTCTTCTTGGCACATATACATGCACTTGGTAGCATAGTCACAGTCTCATAGTCTCATAGTCTCATAGAGTCTGGCAAAGCACAACAAAGAACAACACCACTAGCCTCAATGGAGAGCATAGTTGGGTAATGGTGTAGTCGTAATCATCTCACTACCATGTGGAAGTCCCTTCACATTTTATGCTAAACCTAGCCCTATAAATGCCCCCACCCTTGATATTTTCATGGTTGGAAAAAATTTGGATTGGCAAATTTAAAGCATTGGCACATTTCAGACTTCACAAACTTGCAAACTTTAGGAGTTCTTGGGAGGGAACCAGAGGCATCTTAGCAAAGTTGTAGACTACCATAGACCACTACAACCCATTGCAAGACACTACAACCCACTGCACACCATGGCTGCCAACCTTGTAGGCACAGATACCACAGTGAAACATTAGTCTTACAACCAAACTCTCTCAAGACTGTGACTACACTATCCACTGTGCCTATTGTACATTGTGTACCTTCTCACCCCTTCTAGAGTTAACTACGCTCAACCCCATTTGGGATGGTGTTCTATTTCTCTCTCTCTTTCCTTGCATTTTTAGCATTTGATTTTCATTTTCTACTATTTCATTACATAGTCGTGCCTAAAACTATGCTTAGGCGGTGGCCCTCACATGTTGGCACCCTCATTTTCTCTAGAAACCTAACTACACTTGACCCCATTGACATCGTTACACTTAGCACCATTTTTTATCAGCATTGTAACTAACTATGCTACACCCTGGTTGCATTTGGTAAGTCCCTATTCAATCAACAAGACCATTTAGGGCACCCCATCTCTACCTCTAGTAGACCCTCACATAGACATGGGGTTAGGATTGTGCATCCATGGATCGCTTGGCATCCCAGCCATTGACATTTTCAATTACTACAATTTTCCAGTGCTAAAAGGAAGGCTTGAACCATTTTCCTCTTTGATCTCCATTACAGTTGTCTTGCATGCTCTCTACTTCACCATTGCTAACTTTGGGCTAGCATAGACTATGACACCCCTATGGACCTACTACATGTGTGGTAGTAGCTGGATCTTATGCTAGTGTAGGCATCATCTACTAACCAATTAGTGTAGATTGGAACCAATAGTTGGTTCCTTCAAAACCATGCATAGCAACACACATTTCCATAGCTAAATTCTAGGTGATAAATAGAGAGCATATTTAACTCTAAATGTAGAGAGCATAGTCTCCATAGTTATCCATTTTTCTGCAGTCTCCAAAGTTAGCCATCTTTCAGCAACCACTAGAGTTAGCCATTTTTCTTAGTCACCAAAGTTAGCCATTTTCTACAACTAGCAGAGTTGGCCATTTTCTCACAACTAGCAACCTCTACAATCTCTTCTTGCAAATTAATCTACATACATGAGTTCTAAATAACCTTCGACATTAGTCCCAAGCACACTCACTGTATTGCCCACCCAACGAGAAACCAAGATTAACCACCTTGCTAGTCTTGCTATGGCAAAGCCAAGGCAATTCCTTAGGCTATGTGGTCAAGACCCCAAGTATACCATGCTAAATGATGAATAATACAACTTCATCTGTGCAAAGATCCAAGTAGGCCTATTTGTAAACTACTTTAACATGGAAGCAAAATTAGGCTACGAGTGTATCCATTGAAATGGATGGGAGTACATCCCCTTCCCCATCAACTTCATCCCACTCACAAAACCCTACTATTGGTTACTTGCCCAACTTGTTCAAGCAAATGAGCATGAAGTGGAAACAAACTATGAGGAGCCCCTATAGGGAGAGGAGGATGAGTTTAAAGCTTGTTCCAAGCATAAGGACTCCTTTTACACCATCTTCCAGTGGAAAATCCCAAGTCTAGCCCTCCTGCAATCCCGTTCACCTATCTTTTTTAAGACAATCATAGCCTCGATGTCACCTTCCAGGTCAATGCCTATGATAGAGATGCACCAAACATAGCATACACATCATGATGTAGTGCCTCCTATTAACTTGCCCTTTGTGGCATTGTCACAACTTGTCTAGTCATCTCTATTAGTAGTAATCATGCCAACTCAACCTTACATTCACACAGTGCATGTCTCTCAGCTCCAAATGACTCAAGCACCTTACATCTTACCTATTTCATCAGCACCCTCAGTAGTGGTCTAAGCCATGCATGCATGCCTTGCCCTAGTCACTGTGCCCTCAACACAACCAATGCATTAAGCACCTTGCATGGTCTTGAAACCTACAACTAGGTCATGGACCACACAAATAGCAAAACGGGTAGCACAACCAGTGTAGCCCACTATAGCATCCCAAAACTTGGATCAAGCATTCCAACTAATCCAAACCTTGATAGAGGAGGTGAAGTAGCTTAAATCCGCCTCCTTTAAAATAGTTCATGTAGTGGACTTCTACCAGCATAATCCAATAAGTCCTGCTATCTCACGACTGACTATGCCAACTAGGATCTTGTTGCCCCAATTCACCAAGTAGAATAGTGAAGGAAACCCCAAGACACACTTGGTGACATTCAGGTCTGAGTTCCTACTACTACAAGCATGGCCACACACCATCATACATGTTTTTTCCATGTCACTCAATGGCAAGGCACTAAATTAGTACTGTGCATTACCTAGGAGCTCTATCTCTTCTTTGGAGGATCCTCTAAGCTAGTTTGTGACGTGCTTTAAGTACAACCTAAAGCCTAAAACCACTCTAGATCAACTAATGTAGATTAAGCAAGGCCACCTCGAGCTTGTGCAAAAATTCATCCAATGCTGGAGCACCTCGTTGAATGAAAATTAAGAGCTAATAGCTAAGATGCACCTATTGGCCATCATTAGGTCAAAATTGTACTACTTGGTCTCGTAGTCTCTGAGCCAAGCCTTTGCCTAGACTAAGAGCATACAAGATTCAGCCAATCTAGTAAGGATTTAGCCTACATGGCCTACAAAATCTTGCATGCTAAAAAACAACAAGGATATGGGGAAGCAAACTACAACCATGGCAACTGTGGCCAAAGAGGCTAGAACAATCAACCCAAGCCCAACAACTAGGCCACCCAAGGCCCCAGCCAACAACAAAACCACTAACCCTAGCACTATAGCAACTAACTAGCCCATGTGATTGGTGTCCATGGTGAAAGCTTTTCCAAGTCCTAACTTTGAGCACAAGGATCACTCCAAGTACACCCCACTTCCATTAAAACTTTCAGAACTATTGGACCAACTGATAAATGTTGGACATATCCAGTACAAGTAGATATTCAAAGATGCTCATAAAAGACATGATAGATATTGCGAGATCCTAAGGAATATAGCGTTGGTAGCCATGAATGAGCCCTCAATCTCAAAATACTTTAAGTTGGATTAGTTCTACCACTACCACCAGTTGCTGAGTCAAAACATTGATTTTTGCATAGCCCTGCAAGATTACCTTCAAAAAATGATTGATAGGGATGAGTTGGTACTTGATGCTACTAACCTAGTTACACCTCAAAACCAATCTATGAGGGTGTACAAGGACCCTCTAAATATGGATGATGTAGGCTATGTCATAAATGTTATCAACATTGATGACAACCTAGAACTAGTGCAGCAGCCATTTGTCGTTTGTGTACCCTCTAGTAGTGCAAAGGCCTCTATAGCTCCTATGGGTGTGAGGCCCCCTTTCATCATCAAAGTGCCACCATAGGCACCTACAACTCCCTTTGTGGTTAGGGTCCCACAAAATTTTGCAACAAAAATAATTTAGTCATCCTTTGTTGTCAAGGAGATTTATCTTCTAGGACATATGGAAGAAGTCAAAGCCAACAAGAGCACAACTAATGGCAAAGACTTCATAGATGCATTAGCCCAAGTTAAGCAAGCACTAAAATAGAAGAACATGACATTGAGCCTTTATGACCTAATCATTACCTCATTTTCCCACTGAGAAATTCTAGTGCACATGTTGATCTCCATTGTTATCATGGAGGACATCCCTACATATGAGAATTCCATCCACGCAGTGATGTTGCCCCCTATGCCACAAGAATCAAGCTCCAAATCCCTCACATTTCATGATCAGGTAATTAACATTGACCCTAAGAAGGATGAGGTCATAATTTCCCCTATGTTTATCACCATATGTGTCAGGAAATGTAAGATTTAAAGGGTGCACATTGATCAGTTAGGCCTCGCAAACCAAATCAAGCAAATGAAAACCACATGCCCAAGGTCCTTTAGTGGTTGTGCATCATCATTAAGGGTACCATCATAATAGCCTTCGTGGTAGGGGAGCAATTCCCCACCACTATCAAATTCATCATGATAGAGGAGATGCCAGGATTTAACATGATATTAGGTAGACATTAACTGGCCTAGTTATGGATCATCTCCTCCTTAGGAAATTCACCTTTCATATGAAGGTGGTAAAGTTATCATCCATGATGATAATGTCATCCATCTAGCTATCAATAGCATAGACATGCGGCAAGGGTCGAAGGTCAAGTTCCCTGATAGCACACCTTTGGTAGACAATGAAATACATGAGGTCGATGCACTCGAAGAGCTGGTAGAAGCCAATGACCTCTTGGACGATGCCTTGTGGGCACAATTACCCTTCAATGCAGTAAGCAAGGGTCTAGAAGACTACTAAATACTGCACCCTAAGCCCTATGTGCCCCTTAATCCACACTAGATTAGGAAGAAACTGCATGACTAAGGTACCCCCTTAGTCTAAAAAAATGCTAGGAACTTGCCCGCTATTTGCTTCCTTGCATCCTACATCTTGCTTCCCATTTATGTCACATTAGCGCTGTAGCATATTATTTGCATTTAGTTTAATTTCTTAGCTTACCATTTGCATCACCTACACATTCAATAGCTTAGTTTACATTTCTACCATTGTTGCTTTAATTCATTTACTTTCATGCATAAAAAACATCAAAATGTGTAAAACTCATAAAAGCTAAAATCACAAAAATAAGAGGTAGCAATAGATAACTCGCCATGGCCTTAAACTAGCAATGTTACGACCCACTATGGACTTAAAATGGTAATGAGTGGCCTGAAATAGCTTTAAACAACCCCTGTTAATCCTCTCGTTATGGCCCCAAATGGCCTAAAAATAGTAATACATGGCTTAGAATGGCCTAAAACTATCAATTCAGTCTAAAATGACCTTAAACTAGCAACTCACACGGCTTGGAATGACCTTAAACTAGCATTGGCCCTTTCGCTATGGCCTTAAACTATCATGGGGCTTGTAATGACATAGTCACATTATCCTCACATAGTCCTAATTTAACACATTAACTCATCGTGTTATAAGTATAGCAAGCAAATAGCAAATAATCATAAAAAAGAAAAGTTTACACATTACACATTACATATAGTAAATACATTTATTAGATGTCATATGAATATCAATACATAGCATAACCATCATCATGTGGTAAAATATATCAAAAATAGCAAAAATGCCCAACAACAGAGATACATTTGATCATGATCAACTGGCACTAGGTGGGGGTGGAGGTTCTTCTTCCTCCACCGCATCGTTGGAGCCTACAACATTGCGTGGTACCTGCTACCATAACCACAATGAAAACATGCAATTAGTAAGAAAATATGCACTACACATGCTAACCAAAAACATGCAAAAAAACATTAAGAAAACTAACCTGAGAGGGTCTTGCATCGGTGAGTTTTGGAGGTAACTTTCCAAGGCCAACCTCCAAGCATCGAATGATCTCAGTCTCGAAAAGTTGTGTCTAGTCCTATTGGCAAAAGTAAATCCCTGTAAGGGTCTTGCCTTTGTCCATGATGGTCCATGAAGGTGGCTCCATCAAATAGGCAATAATAGATGGCAACACAAGTTAGTTACCTAGCAAGCCCTCAAGCGTGAGTGTAGGGGGCTCACCTAGCTACACACCATTGAACAGGCTATCAAAATCATCCCCATCAAGGTGGAGCAACCCCTCTTCCTCCAACTATTAAAGGATCTTTGGTGCCTTGTGAGGCTCATCCTTGTGAGCAGTGCCCCTGACCCCCCACTCAACTTGAGAAAGCACTTCTTCTGCTACCACCTTGATTGTTGCTCTGGCAGCCCTCTCTCTTATTTCTACAATTAATGCATATCCATACATAGCACATTAGTACACATATGCATGTCATTAGCTAGTTAATAGTATAACGTAAAAGAAAAATATAAAAATATAAACATAAATTAATAAAATATATGCATCTAACAAGTTACACATACTAACCTACAACCTTTGTGCATAAGCTTTGAAGCTTAATATGGATCCTCTTGCTGCTTAGCCTTCCATCCTTAGGGGCAACCTCCTCTAAGGATGTGGCCTCTTAATCTTGGCCTTAGATGGTCCCACCATCTCTATGATATAATGATCTACCTTATTCACATCCCTAGTGCCAACTAGAGGACCCTTGTCCATGCTATCGCCAGAGTAATGTGACTACCCCACAAAACCCTTAGTCATTACAGATAATGACTCATCGATCCCCTCTAAGGGGGTCCTATGCATGTGTATTCATGAACATGTGCTTAATCCATTGCTTGGAGAGCTACTCATGACCCTACACAAGCCATCACCCATCATCGCTCACAACCAAGAGCTCCATGAACCTTCATAGGTATCCTGCGAAGAACATGAAGTGGACATGGGACCTCACTTAGAGGTTGAACCGTAGCCTAGAGATCTTTGCATGCAAGCTAGTGGCTATGTATGTAGCCTAGTTGAACCTCGTACCCTCCATCAGCATCTCCTTCATCATCCATGCCTATTCTACCTCAAGGATCTTTCCTTGGGAGAGTAACTTTGAAAATGCATGAGCACGGAAAAGAGCATAGAGCTCCCACACCTCAGGCACAAGCACATCCTTAATTAGTATTCCCTTGTGAGATTTAGTGGCCCCTAACTAGTCCTTGATCTACCCTCTATGATCTACCTCCCTATTAGCCTTATCAACAATTGTCAGACCATTAGTAGGGAGGCCAAAGAGGTTGGCAAAGAAGGCCACATTGAGGTCCAACACTACCATCACATCATGCATCTAGGTGCGAAACTACTTGATGTCATTATTGAAGGAGTTAATGATGGTGACCATTTATGCCACCAAGATACTTGAGCTAAGGGCCAAAAATAGGTTCATCATGAGCTAAGCTATCAGTGCATCTGGAGCTTTATGACACAGCTAGTGTTGTGCATCCTCCACATTTCCATACTTCATGATGAGGGTGGCCTTTGTGCAGCCCATGGTGATCATTGTCAGCTCACCAAATGCAATCACCACTACAACAAAGGTAAAAAATGTTAGCATCATGTAAAGGCTGAAACACCACCAAATTTGGAGATATCTTCTCAAGTACAAATTTGTCTAAGTGTCAACATGAATCTAAAAATTGTTCTAGGTGCTAGAACTATGCTCTCCACTACCCCAAAGTGTAGTCAGCCAGTCGAGAGTGTAGTTAACTCTAAAGACTATTTTTTTGCACTTTTTCCCAAGTGTCATCATGAAGCAAGAAGTTGCAAAATTTTCTAAGTTTGGGACTATGCTCTCCACTGCCCTAGAGTGTAGTCAACTCAGTAGAGAGCATAGTCAACACCAAAGGCCAATTTACAAATTTTGCTAAGTGTTAAGCCAATAGCTACAAGTTTTTCTAAGTGTCAAGACTATGCTCTCCACTACACTAGAGTGTAGTCAAGTGTGGTTAGCATGGAAGATCCAATTTGGCAAAAAAATTTCTAAGCATTGGGACTACACTCTTAACCAGACTAGAGCATAGTCAAGTGTAGTCAATTGGAAGCTAGATTTTCCAAAAAAAATTTCCAAGTGTTGGGACTATGCTTGACCCTAGTTGGGAGCATAGGAAATCTCCCATGGAGAGTGTAGTCAACACATGACCATGTTCTGCAAAAACATTTCTAAGTGTTGGACTATGCTCTCCCCTAGTCTAGAGCATAGTCAAGTGTAGTTAGCTAGAACAACATTAATGGCCTCCACAATGTAGCATCAACACTCACCTTAGCTCCAACACACCTACATCTAGTGTAGTTAGCAAAACTGCATCTTTGTTGCACTCCCTTTTGTCCCCAAATTGTAACTATGCTTGACCCCACTTGAGACAGTGGATAACATAGTCTCCAAGAATCACCTTCAAAGTTGCATTTTTTCACATTTTTTAGGTACATTGTGGTCTTGATCAGCTCATGAACATGTAGTTGGTAGTGTAGTCATAGTCTGGCAATATCACAGAGTCCATTAGAGCATACTAGAACATAACATCATTTGCTTTAGTGAAGAGCATAGTTGGGTACAACGTAGTCCCAACTATCCCACTACCATGCGGCAACTTATCTGCATTTCATAAAAATCCTAGGCCTATAAATACCCTAGCCCTTGACATTTTAAGGGTTGGCATTTTTGCATTTCAGTTGGTAAAATTGAAGTAAGATTAGCAAACCCAAAGAACATTTGGCATTTTGGCAAGGCAAGGCATTTGCACACCACCGTAGCTCACCATAGGATACCGTAAACCATCACTATCTACTGTACACTATGGTGGCCAACCTGGTAGGCACAAACACCATGGTGTAATTTCAATCTTCATGGCCAAACACCCTCAAGATTGTGACTACACTATCCACTGTGCCTACAGTACACCACGTACCTTCTCACCCCTTCTAATGTTAACTATGCTCAACCCTATTTGGGGTGGTATCACTTTCTCTTTCACTCTCTTCCCTCTATATTTTTTAGCATTTTTACTTGTATTTAGGCATTTTACTTGCATTTTTGGTTATTTTAAGGCATCGTCATGCATTGACACCCTTTTTTTGCACTAAAAACCTTGACTACACTCGTCCTTGCTGACACTGTGAACATCATTAGACACTTAGCACTATTTGGCATTACATTTGGTAAGTCCCTGCTTGATCAATAAGATTGTTCTTAGAACCCCATCTCTGCCTCTAGCAAGGCCTCATGTGGACTCAGGGTTAAAGCTGTGCACCCACGAACCTCTCAGTGTTCCATTTCAATTGTTGACATTTTCAATTACTACAATTTTTCTAGGACTAGAAGGAGGGCTGATCCATTTCCTTCTTCAATCTATATTGGTCATTGTCTCATGTGCTCTCTGCATCATCATTGCTAACTTTGAGCTAGTGTAGATCCAACACCCCTGTGGACCTACCACATGCAACAATAGCTGGATCTTAGGCCAGTGCAGGCATTATCTACCAACAGGTTGGTATAGATATAATATCCATTTCTACACTTAGCTAAATTCTGGGCTCTCAATGTAGAGAGTGTAGTCTCCAAACTTAGCCATTTTTCTATAATCTTCAAACTTAGTCATTTTCTCCAAAGTTAGCCATTTTTTCGCAATTTTTAGACTTAGCCATTTTCTTGTAATTTCCAAACTTAGTCCTTTCTTCCATAACTTTCAATTAGCATCATTAATTCTAAGAAAACTTTAGCATCTATTCCAAGCACACTCATTATCCTACCTACTCAATAAGAAAACAAGGTTGACCACCCTGCTAGTCCTACCATGGTAGAGCCTAGGCAATCCCTTAGGTTGTGCAACTAGGATCCTAAGTACATAATGCTCAATGATGAGCAGTAAAAATTCATTTGCATGAAGCTTCAAGCAAGCCTATTCATAGATCACATGGACATGGAAGCCAAGTGGGGATACAAACTCATCCACTGAAATGAACAAGAGTACATCTTTTCCTCCATTGACTTCATCCTACTTACCAAATCCTCTTGGTGGATCCTAGCCCAGCCCATTCGAACAGATGAGTGTGAAGTGGAGATAGATTATGAGGAGCCCCTACAAGAAGATCAAGATGAGTTTGAGGCTCATTCCGAGCATGAGGACTCTTTTCATACCTCCTTCTAGAGGACAACCCCTAGTCAAGTCTTCCCATAGTCCCATCCACCTATCTTCCTGAAGATAGTCATAGATCCAGTGTTACCTACTAGGTCAACATCTGTGATGGTGATCCACCAAATGCAGTACACATGTTAAGATGCAATACCTCCAGTAAACTTTCCCTTTATGGAATTTTCCCAACTTGCTCAATCATATCTACTAGCAACCATCATGCCTACACAACCCTACATGCACACCATGCATATCCCTCAACCACGAATGACTCAAGCATCTTACGTCCTACCTGTCTCATTAGCACCCTTTATGGTAATCCAACCCACACACACATGGTTAGCCCCAGCCACTATGCCTATGTTACAACCAATGCAGCAAGCATCTCACATGGCCCCACAACTTGTAGCCAAGTCATAGACCATGCAACTAGCACAATGGGTAGCACAATTGACACAACCCACTGCTGCATCCCAAGGCTTTAATTAGACATTCCAATTAATCTAAACCTTAATATAAGAGGTTAGGCGGCTCAAGGCTGCCTCCTCTAAAATGGTTCATAGGGTGGACTTCTACTAAGATGATCCCATAAGTCTTGCTATTCCACCACTAACTCTTCCAAAAAGGATCCTGCTTCCTCACTTCACCAAGTACAATGATGAAGGGAATCCTAATGCACACCCGTGACCTTTCATGCTAAGTTCTTATTACTATAGGCATGGCCACATGCCATCATATGTATCTTCATCATGTCACTCACCAGTAAGGCACTTGACTGGTACTAGGCATTACCCAGGGCCTTAATCTCCTCTTTGGAGGATCTGCTAAGTTATTTCATCATGTGCTTCAAGTATAACTTAAAGCCCAAAACTACCCTTGGCCAACTCATGCAAAGCAAGCAGGGCCATCTAGATCCCATGCAGAAATTTATCCAACATTGGAGCACATCACTAAACGAAATTTGTGAGCCTATAGTAGAAACACACCTTCTAGCCATCTTTAAGGATGTATTCAATGACTTTCTTAAGTAAAAAATATACTACTTTCCCCTACAATCCCTAAGCTAGGCCTTTGTTCAAACAAAAAGAATACAAGATGTAGCATAAGCCATCAAGGACCCAACCTACATGGCCTATAAGAACTTACACATCAAAAAGGATAAGGACAAGGGCAAACAAACTACAATCATGGTAACTGTGGCCAACGAGACCAAAACAACTAATCCAAAGCCAAAAGCTAGGCCACCCAAGTCCCTAGCCAATAATAAGACTACCTACTCTAGTGCAACAACTAGCCAACCTTCATCATCAACGACAACAATGTAAGTGGCTCTAAGGCCCAACTTTGAGCATAAGGATCACTCAAAGTATACCCCACTACCCCTTAAACCTTTGGAACTACTGGACCAACTATTGAAGGTTGGATATGGTCCAACAAGTAGAAGTCAAAAAACAAAACTTGCAGATAGAGGATTTAAAAGAGTACGTGGCGTTGGCTAACCTTAGATATGCAAACCTTACCATGTTAACAGTGGGTCTTCCCTAAAGTAGGCTAGAAAAACAAGTGGCGAACACCTATGCATTGTATGAAAAAGAGTTTGTGGATTAAAAAGATGCTTTTCAAAAGTTGTAGATGGCAAACTTAGAGTTGGAGGTGGTCAAAGCTAGTTATTAGGGATAGAAAGATGTAGCCTTGAACCTGGCTCATAGATTGATGAATTATCATGAGATCAAAGATAAATCTAGGGCTTTCAAGGAGGAACAATGGTAGTTTGCAGCATGGTACATAAAAGCAAATTAAATGTTTTTTCAATTGCCATATCCTTGGGATGTACTGGTGCTAGCACACATGAACATAGTATCCTAGATAGTGCATGACCCAAGGATGGAGGAAGAATTGTAGGCCTTGCGTAATTGATACAAGTTTCAATGACTTGGCGACAAAGGGAAGCAGTCGATAGAAGAGCCACCACCTCCAGGTACTACATGAGCTTCCTAGTTTTTATTTTATTTTTGTAATAATGTGTTCCATTTTTGTGCTACACCACTATGGCATGCAAGAATCTTGTCATTATTGAGTCAATTAATAATCCCATACCTATCAATATTTTATAAAGAACTTGTTTCTCTTTTTGTTTAACTCAAGAATGAGTTTTTGTTTAGTTGTGGGGGTATGATGAGACATCATTGTAAGGCCCTAATATCAAATACATGATGTTAGAGCCCTGACATTATGTACCCAATGTTGGAGCTAATAAGCAATTTTTGATACCTGACGTTGCCTCATTTGAATATCACCTATAAATATGGTGTTGTGGTGCTCAGATGAGACAAGTAGTAAGTGGTTGATAGTCAGTAGATAGTTTTCAAGTTAGTTTTTAGTTTCTCTTCTTTTAAAGTCTATTATTCCTAATGCATGCCCACAGTGTGATGTTTTTAATCATATGACACCTTTGTTCGAGTGTGATGTACTTGGACATGTTGCATGACCGGCAATAAAGATTAAGATTACTTCCATCATTGTAGCATCCACTTAGATTATTGTTGCCTTAATTATTTACTACTTTCTTTAGTTAAATATTTCCATGTATTGTTATTTACTATTTCTGTTATTAAGCAAAATGTGTATGCTTTAATCACAAGCATTTAAGTGTAAATACTTGGTAATCCAAAGGTGTATAGTTTGGCACAACCAGTGACGTACACTTGTCAATCCTAGAAGTTGTTTCACAAAGTCCAAGACATGTATGGATGATTAAATGTAGATACTCATTGTCCATAGGCTAGTTTAGATCTCATTTTCCATTATTCATTAGTCTAATTAATTCATCTTTTTATTGCCATTAGGAGTAGTGTAGAATTAGGAGCAACATCATATGGCTCACCTTGGACAAAATCATACGTGACAAAGCTACCACTAGTCTAAGTGGGAAGACAGTAGCATAACGATCCAGATACCATAACTAGTCCCATCAATGGCATTCAACCAGATCGTGTGTAAACACTTATGATTTGTATGGTTGAGTGTAGGGGTACCTTGTCGCTCATCAACCATTTTAAAATCACCTCCAATAATCCAAGGATCTTTATGTAGAGATAAAAGATATTTCCAAACCTCTAATCGATCTTTTAAATTAGATATTATGCATAAGAAAATAATGTAGTAATGTCAAATATGTGTAACATTTGACATTATGCATAAAGAAAATAATAGGGAAAATGTAGAAAAAAAGGGAAGAATGATTTATTAATGTGGAATAGTGTATCTAGTTCATGCTTTGAGAGTTTCTTGGAATTATCTTCCTTTGACATCTATACCTTAGAGGCTACCTAGCACTTCAACCATGGTTAGGCTTACAACTGGCTAGAAGGGATGGCTAGTCCTTTTTCTATCTCACTTCACCTGGCTCCTATTACTTACCTTTAATAACTCCACAACTCTATGCTAATACAACTTCTAATGTCTGGGTATAAAAGGTCATCTCAAGAGATACATTTATTATTACAACATGTCCTTTTGGGTCTTAATTACAACTACCTCTTTTGGATCTTGTTATACTAATCTCAAGATTAGTTATGAATAGACACTATCCTTGTTATGCAGTGGCAGCATTTGGGAATGAGGACATACAATGAGCATGTTTAATTATAGAACTTTTATCTCACACACTACTAGAATGTGAATTTTAATTAATTGTCAAATTCCACAGCTTTCTAAGATTTAAACTTTTCTTGCCTAAATATCAATTTCAAATTTTTTGTTATTTGATGGGTTTAAAAATTTATTTCAATGTTTGTAAAATTTTCTATCAACTAATGGTAATATTTTGATTGTGGAAACTACCTAAGAAGGTAGATTTTTTGAGGTGCTAGTGGTATCCACCACATGTGAAAGAAGGCAGGTTCTTTTGGTGCCAATAGTATTTGCATGTTGTTAAATGAGGCATGTTTTCTAGTGCTAGTGATGTCCATGGAATGTTGAAGGAGGTAGGTTTTTCCAATGTCGACAGTGTTCGTGGGTTGCTAGAGGAGGCAAGTTTTTTTTGGCATGAATAGTATCCATGGATTACTGAAGGAGGCAGGTTTTTTTAATGTCAACACTATGTGTAGCATGTCAAAGTAGGTAGGTTTTTCCAACATCGATGGTGTCCACAACATGATAAAGGATGCATGTTTTCTCATCATTGACAATATTTGCAGATACCATGGGTTGCTAAAAATTATGGTAGATTTTTCAGCGATAGTAAAAGAAAAGGTGATAGCAATGGAGAAGTAAGAAACATAGGCATGAGTGGTGTTAATGGTAGCTAGGTAATGGAAAATATAGAGAATAGTGCAAATGCTAGGTAAGGGTTTGTATGATGACAATGCATGAATAAGGATTGTAGCTGCTATGAAAAAGAGAATGACATGTAGTGGTAGTGGGACAAACAACACATAGTCGTGTAGCAACTAAAAATGTCAGCAGTTAGAACATTGAGGTTGACGGGCACAAAGCCTAATCCCAAGTCCATGTGAGGGTCTATTGGAGGCAGAGATCAGGTGTCCTAAATGGTCTTGTTAATCGAATAGGGACTTACCAGATGTAACCAGGGTGCAGCGTGGTTAGCGATGATGCTGATGCGAAACGGTGCTAAGTGTTCAGGTGGTGTCAATAGTATTAATAGTGTTGAGCATAGTCAAGTTTTTTGGTGAAAATAAGGATGGCAACATGCAAGGACCACCTCCCAAGCATGGTTTCAAGTGTAGCTATGTGATAACACAGTGAAAAATGTAAGTAAAATGCTAAAAATGCAAAGAGAAAGAGAGAGAAATAGAACACCACCCTAAATGGGGTTGAGCATAGCTAACACAAAAAGGGGTTAGGAGGTACACAATGTGCAATAGGTGCAATGGACAGTGAAGTCATAGTCCCAGGGTGTCTGGCCACAAAGAGTCGCATTCTGTTAAGGTGTTTGTGCTTATCAAGTTGGTTGCCATGGTGTACTATCAACTGCGGTGTTCTGGTGGGCTATGGTGGGTTGCAATGGTCTACAACTTTGCCAATATTCCTTTGGTTCTCTCCCAAGCGCTCTTTATTCACCAAGCCTCTGGTTTGCTAATTCATGAACTCTGAAATTTGCCAACCCTGAAAATGTTGAGGGTGGGGGTATTTATAGGCCTAGGTTTAGCGCAAAATGCAGGATGGCTACCACGTGGTAGAGGGGACAATTGGGGCTACATTGTCACCCAACTATGCTCTTCACTGGGCTGGTGGTGTTGTGCCCTATTGTGCTCTACTAGACTCTACAAGACTATGAGACTGTGACTATGCTGACAATTGCATGTGTGTGCCAAGAAGATTGCAAGGTACCTAGAAAAATGCAATTTTGGAGATTACTCTCCAGGACTACGCTTTCCACTGTCTTGTATGGGGTTAAGCATAACTATAATTTTGAGACAAAAAAGGGGATACAGAAAGAAGCATTTTGCTAACTACAATTGCCAAAGATGAGTTGGAGCTAAGCTAAGTATCGGTCCTGTGTTGTGGAGGCCGTTGGAGACTGTTTTGGTTGACTACACTTGACTATGTTCTAGACTAGGGGAGTGTGTAGTCCCATACTTAGAAAAAAAATGCAAAAATGGCCATGTGCTAACTACGCTCTCTACTGGAGGTTGACTACACTCCCGACTGGGGCTGAGCATAGTCTTATCACTTGTTAAAACTTGTGGAAACTGGCTTCCGATTGACTACGCTTAACTATGCTTTGGGCTGGGGGAGAGTGTAGTCTCAACATTTTGAAAAATCTGCAAAAACTGGGCCTTCATGTTGACTACACTCTCCATGAAAGGCTAACTATGCTTTACGGTAGTGGAGAGTGTAGTCCCAACACTTCGAAAAATTTGCTGCAACTGGCTTCATGCTAACACTTAGAAAAAATTGCAAAAATGGCTTTTGTGTTGACTACACTTACCACTAAAGGTTGACTATGCTCCTAATTGGGGTTGATCGTAGTCTCAACACTTAGTCAAATTTGTAGTCAAGAAGCTATAGTCTGGATTTAGTGGTGTTTCATTGGCCCCTCTTTATTGACGTTTGGAGGATTGGCTTGAGAGATGTTGACAAAGAACAAAAAAACACCATAGCAGGCATGGCACCAACATTGCTCTTTAGTACCTAATTGAATGTCACTACACCATGCTTAAGAGTCCTATGTATAGTGGTATGCTAGATGGTAGGTGAAAAGTGAGAGAAGGCATAGGTGATGTGCTGGGAATAAAAGGGAAAGATAAGGTGCAAACAAGGTATTATGACGTCATAGCTTGATGGTAATCATGGCACTAGAATGCCTTGCCCTTAAAAACATTGACCTATCATCAAAGTGTTCATGAGAGAGTCAGTGTGGATTCAGGGCTGGACCAGTTATGAAATTGCAACATTATTGGGTTGCTTGGGAACTTTTCCTATCCCTTTCTTTTCCTATGGGATGAGCCTACTTTGGGCTCTACATGTTGCTAAATGCTTACTGCGAGGTACCTTCCATCGAGTGAGTTGCAGGTCATTAGATGGGCTTTGCATTGATGTTTGTGAAACCATGTCACATCTATTCGACAGGTGTTTTCTCCCTAGGATGACTTGTGTTACATCTCCTTGGGCTTTGACTGATCAACAGAGACTTTCTACAAGATGACTTGTGTTACATCCATCTTCAGTTTTGCAGTTTAACATGAAAAGAATGCCATGTGGTCACAACACATGAATGTCAAAGGGTTTGTAATCTTTGCTATGAAAGGCATGAGGGGGTATTGGGATATAGGGGTAGATGTGTGTAAGCTATAATGGGATGAGGGGGATGTGCACTCTTGAGAGGTTTAGCTAGTCTAGGCATGCACATTGGAGCAATGTGATGACTTGCCACTACGATGAGATGCACCTTTGCATGATGAATTAGGGCTTCGTCCTGCAAACACAACTCTGAGAAGATAAGAAAATCACACAAGATAAAATAAATGCCAAAAAATTATAGGAGGCAAAGATGCTGCAAGTGCTCCAAAGGCTATGTCCATTGCAAGTGTTTAAAAAGCTAGTAAAATGCAGGGGGGAAAAGATGCTACAAGTGTTCCAAAGGCTACGCTAGTGGTAGGTGCTCCATTTTGGGATTGTACCATGCTTGCCCATGTGATGTAGAAGGGAGGAAAGGGTGATGCTCACTCTCTAGCTTACGGGAGGATCAGTGGCTAACTACGGACTAGTTTAAGGTCTTGGTAGATCATGGGGGGGGGAGGAGGGTGTTGATGCTAGTTTTTTTAGACTGTTTTGGACCATAGCATTGTTAGTTTAAGGCCATTTGGGGCTACGTGCATCATTAGTTTAAGGCCATTTCGGGTCATATGTGTTGCTAGTTTAAGGCCATTTCAGGCTATAGTGATAGTTTTAGGCCATTCCAGGTCACAACATTGCTAGTTTAGGGCCATCCTAGGCTAGGATGTTGCTAGTTTAAGGCCATGGTGGGCCGCAAGGATAGAATTAAAAGTGATAGTTTTAGGTCATTCTAGGCTACGATGGTAGTTTAAGGCCATTCTAGGCCTAGTATGTTGCTATATCTTTTTGTAGTTTTGGCTTTTATGATTTTTATGCATTTTGATGTTTTTTTATGAACCAACCAAGTGAGTGAATAAACTAAGTAGATGAATGTGTAAACAAAATAAATAAATGCATAAACAAAGTGAAATGATGCGTAATCTAAGCAATTAGGCTAAATGTAAATGCATAAACAAATGTGGTATAAGCAAAAAGGTATAATACATGGAGTGTAGGAGTAAAGAGTAGGTAGGCACCTAGTGCATTTTGGGCTAAGGAGGTACCTTAGTTGTGTAGTTGCTTCCTAATTTGGTGTGGGTTAGGAGTCACATACGGCTTAGATTGCACTATTCGGTAGTCTCCTTGACCCTTGCTTGCTACATTGAAAGGCAATTCTACCCACAATGCATCTTCTGGTAGGTCCCAGCTTTTTCTGTCTTTTCGAGTATGTCAGCCTCATGTGTGTCATTATCATCCTTTATTGCAGACGTGTGTCTAGGGAATTCCATCTTTGACCCTTGCTTTGTATCAATGTTGTTGATGGCCAAATGGGCTATGTTATTACCATGGATGATAACTTTGCCACCTTCATATGGAAGGTGGATTTCTTGGTAGATCAGAGAGGAAACAACTTGTAATCGAGCCAATCATGACCTATCCAAAATTAAGTTAAAGCCTGGCACTTCCTCTACGATGATGAATTCAGCAGTGATGGAGAATTACTCCCCTGCCACAAAGGCTATTGTGACAGTACCCCTAATGATAACGCATGATCCATTAAAGGACTTCAGGCATGTGGTTTTCGTTGGCTTGATTTGGTTTGTGAGGCCTAGTTTATCAATGATGGTGTATGGGGTAACATTTATTGCTGCCCCATTTTCAATGTGCACTTTTTGAATATTTCATTGCTTTACACGTATGGTGATGAACATAGATGCTGCTATGACCTCACCCTTCTCAAGGTTGACCTTAATTGCTTCATCATGAAATGCTAGAGATGTGGAGCTCGATTCTTGTGGTGCAAGAGGTAACATCCCTACATGGATGGAGTTCTCATCTATAGGGATGTCCTCTGTGATAAGAATGGAGGTCAACATCCACACCAATGCTTCATGGTGGGTAGATAAGGTTATGATTAGGTCATACAAGCTAATGTGTCTACAAGGTCTCTACCATTAGCCATGTTTTTATTGGCCTTGACTTCTTTCATATGCCCTAAGAGATGGATCTCTTGTGGAGGCAACTTAGGCTTTGTTGGCTTGGCTTGTGTAGGGACCTCAATGCTTGGTTGTGATGTGCTGGTCATGGGCTATCTAGTTTCCTTAGTCATGGGGACTGCTGATATGGGTACCGGACTTGGTGGACCTAGCACTCCTTGGACTTGACATTGCCTAACCATTTGGTCTATGAGATGCTTGGTAGGCCTCTTGTGTTGCCACTTGGGGAATCCACCCATGTTGCTAGTGGAGTTAGCTCTTGGATGGGCAGGGATTGATGCATTGCCCACTACCAAGCTTCGGGTAGGTGAGGAGTTAGCATGTTGTGACACCCTAATGAAAAAAGGTGGTTGAACTGTTGTTGTTGTAACATGTTATGAGATCCTAACCATGAAGGGCATTATGGGTGCTTGAGGTGACACTTTGATGATGAAAGGGGGCCTTGATCTTGTAGGGGCTAAGGAGACTCTTGCACTACTAGAGGGCACACAGATCATGAATGGCCACTGCATTCGTTTTAGGTTGTCATCGATGTTGATAGTGTTTATGACATATCTAGCATCGTCCATGTTTAGAGGGTCGTTGTACACCCTCATAGATTGGTTCTGAGGTTTAACTAGATTAGCAGCATCAAGTACCAGCTCACCTTTTTCAATCATTCTTTGGAGATCATCCTGCAGGGCTATGCAAAAATTGGTGTTGTGACCAGGTAGTTGGTGATAGTGACAAAATCGATCCAATTTAAAGTGTTTCAAGACCAAGGGCTCATTTGGTGAGATCAACGTAGGATTCCTTAGTAACTTGCAATATCTATCATGTCTTTTGTTAGCATCTTTAGGCATTTTCTTGTACTGGATATGTCTAGACTTCAGCAGTTACTCTAATAGTTTTGAAGGTTTTAATGGCAGTAGGGTGTACTTGGAGCAATTTTTACACTCAAATTTAGGCCTTCAAGTAGCTTGCATTATGGCCAAAATGCTAGGGTTGGTGGCTTTGTTGTTAGCCAGGGCTCTAAGCTACCTAGTCGTTGGCCTCCAGTTGGTTGTTTTAGCCACTTTGGCCATAGTTTCCACCATTGCAATTTGCTTTCCTTTATCTTTGTCCTTCTTTGCATGCATATTTTTGTAGGCCACATAGGCTAGGTTCTTCCTAGCTTCTACCACATCTTGTATGCTCTTGGTCTAGGTAAAGGCTTGGCTTAGAGATTGTGAGCCTAAGTAGTATAGTTTTGACTTTATGAAATCATTAACTACACCCTTAAATATGGCTAGGAGGTGTTTTGGCTATTGGCTCTCATATTTGGTTTAACGAGGTGCTCTAGCATTGGATAAATTTTTGTACAGGCTCTAAGTGGTCCTACTTGACTTGCATAAGTTGGTCCAAGGTGGTTTTTGGCTTCAAGTTGTACTTGAAGCACATTATAAAGTAGCTCAGGAGATTTTCCAAATAGGAGATAAAGCTTCTGGGTAATGCGTAGTATTAGTTTAGTGCCTTGCTAGTGAGTGACATAGCAAATATGCATATGAAGGCATGTGACCATGCCTGCAATAGCAAACACTCTAACCTAAATGTAACTAGATGTGCATTGGAATCCCCCCTCATTATTCTATTTTTTGAATTAAGGTAGTGGGACCTCGACTGGGAGAGTTAGTGATGGGATGACAAGACTAATAGGGTTGTCTTGATAAAAGTCAAACACTTTGATGGTTTTGGAGGAGGTGGCCTTAAGCGCTTCCCCTCTTCCATGAGGCTTTGAATCATCTAGAATGCCTAGTCTAAGTTGTGACACATTCTAGCAAGTTGTGTTGGTTGTGCGACTTGTTGTTGGACTAACTATGTAGTCCATGACCTAGTTGTGGATTGTAAAATCACTGAATAGGCTTGATGTGTAGGCTGTGTTATAGGGATGGTGATTAGGGTAGGTAATGCATACATGGCTTGGGCTAACGCTATGGGTGCTAACAAGACAAGCAAGATGTAGGGTGCCTAAGTCACATAGGGCCTAGAGATGAACCTTGCATGGAAGTGTGATTGAGTTGATGTAGTTGTAGTGGGTAGTGATGGCTGGATGGGTGGCAGTGATGCCACAAAGGGCAAGCTAAAAGCAACTAGTGCATCAAGATGTGTCTGGTGCATTATTATAATGAACATTGACCTAGATGGTGATGTCGATGCTAGGACTGTTTGAACAAGAATAGGTGAATAGGACTATGAAAGAGCCAATTTAGGGGCTGCTCACTAGAATATGGTATGGAAGGAGTCCTTCTGCTTGGAGCAAGCTTCAAACTCATCCTCCTCTTCCTATAGGGGTTCTTCATAGTCTATCCCTACTTCATGCTCACTTGTTTAGATGAGCTAGGCTAACATCCAATGGTAAGGCTCTGTGAGTGGGATGATGTCAAGTGAGGAGGGGATATACTCCCATTCATTATAATGGATAAGTTCATAGCCTTGTTTTGCTTCCATGTCTAAAAAATCTACAAATATCCCTGCTTGCGCAAATAAAGTTATATTGTTCATCACTTGGCACAACGTACTCTGGACCTTACCCATGCAGCCTAAGGGATTACCTTGGCTTCGCCATTACAGGGTTCCCAAGGTTGTCAATGCTAGTCTCTTATTGAATGGGCAAGATGGTGAGTGTGCTTAGGATTGACATTGAAGGCTATTTGGAATTCATAGATGTAGTCCAAGTTATAAGAGGGAAGGACAAGAGTTGTTGATTGTGAAAATGGCTAACTTTGGTGACTACATTGTCTATGCTGAGAGCTGACTATTCTCTCTACACTAAGGGCCAACTACACTCTCTATGCTAAGATCTAACTATGGTCTCACTAACAGTGTCAAGAATTTGGCTAATTGTGGGAATGTGTGCCTTGGGGTCCCTATGCAGGATTCTAGGGAAATCGATGACGGGTTCCAATCCACAGCAGCCAGTTAGCAAACAACACCTACGTTGGCCTAAGATTTGGCTATTGTTGCACATGTAGTAGGTCCATAGGGTTGTTATGGTCTATGCTGGTCCAAAGCTAATAATGGTGATCGAGAGAGCACATGAGACAACCACTAACAAAGTTTGAAAAAGAAAATGATTTTTCCTCTCCTTCTAGTGCTAGAAACTATAGCAACCAAAAACGTTGGCGGTTGGAACGCTAAGGTCAACGGGCATATATCCTAACCTTAAGTCCACATGAGGGCTTGCTAGAGGCAGAGATAGTGCACCCTAAATAGTCTTGTCAATCAAACAGGAACTTACCAGATGTAACTGGGATGTAGTGTGGTTAGCCATGATGTTGATGCGAAATAGTGCTAAGTGTTTAGGTGATGTCAAGGATGTTAATGGTGTTAAGTGTAGTCAAGTTTTTTTTAGTAAAAATGAGGATGTCAACATGTGGAGACCACTACCCAAGCATGGTTTTAGGCATGGCTATGGGATGAAACAAAAAAAATTCATGTAAAATTTTAAAAATGTAAAGAGAAAGAGATAGAAGCAAAACACCACCTCGAATGGGATTGAGCATAGTTAACACCAAAAGGGGTTAGGAGGTGCACAGTGTGCAACAGGCATAGTGGATAGTGTAGCCACAGTCCTAGGGGTGTCTAGACATGAAGACTAGCATTCCGTCAAGGTGTTTATGCCTACAGGGTTGGTGCTATAGTGTACCATCAGTTACAGTGTTCTAGTAGGCTATGGTTGGCTGCGATGGTCTGCAACTTCGCCAATATGCCTTTGGTTCTCTCCCAAGCGCTCTTTAGGTTTTCCTAGCCTTTGGTTTGCTAATTCATGAACTATAAAATTTTCCAACCCTGAAAATGTTGAGGATGAGGGTATTTATAGGCCTAGGTCTAGCACAAAATGTGGGATGGCTACTATGTGGTAGAGGGGATGGTTGGGGTTATGTTGTCACCCAACTATGCTCTTCATTGGGCTAGTGGTGTTGTGCCTTATTGTGCTTTGCTAGACTTTATGAGATCGTGAGATTGCGAGACTATGAATATGCTACCAACTACATGTGTGTGATAAGAAGACTACTATAATGATAAAAAATGTTAGTGGTTGGAATCACCGAGGGATCAATGGCTGCATAGCCGTAACCCCACCTTCGTGTAAGGGCCTTACTAGAAAATGGAGGTGGAGCACCTTGGACAATATTGTTGATCGAATAGGGACTTTGCCATTGGTAGCCAGGGCAATGGCTACTATAGGGGGTTGGTGTGGTTAGCTAAAATGCCAACATGAATGGGTGTGAATGGTGTTAAGTGTTAAGAATTGTTTATAAAGTGCAAAGTGTAGTCACGAAATGAGGGTGAGTGTAATTAAAGGGTTTTTACTAAAGTGAGGATGCCAACCTATGGAGACTACTGCTTAAGCATAGTATAACATGACTATGCATGGAAAATGCAAAAAAATATGAAAAATTGTAGAAAATGCAAAGAAAATGCCCCAAATGGAAGTGTAGTTAACTCCAAAAGGGGTTCAAAAGGTACACAGTGTACAAAAGGTGCAATGGAAGCATAGTCATAGTCTCAATGTTGTTAGGCCATGAAGTCTAGTGCTCACTATGGTGTACCATGCCTATCGAGTTGGCCATTGCAGTGTATTGTGTAGTGTTCTATAGGGGTGCAGTGGCGCTATAGTCGATTGTGGTGTGTAACTTTGCCTGTTTACTAGTGTGTTGTGTGCTAGGTCTCGTTTGCCCACAAAGCTAAGTGCCAAGATGCCAAAATGCAAATGCCACAATGACCAAAATGCAAAAATGCCAATCGATGAAAATGGAAGCCCCACTCCTAAAACATGAAGTGCAGGGATATTTAGAGGTCTAGGGTTAGCCCAAAATGTGGATTTTGTGCCATGTGGTAGAGCAGTAGGTGGGACTATGCTCACCCCAACTACACTTTGGTGTTAGGCTCTACAGTGTTGAGCAGTGTCATTGCTTTGATGAAATCTATGAAGCCAAGAGACTATGACTATGCTACCCAGCTATATGGAGAAGATCGTAAAGTACTTGAAAAGATGCAAACAATGCCAAAAAATGCAAATTTTGAAGACTACACTCCAAGATTACGCTCTCTAGAGAGCATAGTTACAATTCTTTGGAAAAATGGAAATGCAAAAATGCAAAATGCTGCTATTGGAAAGGTGTAAGAGCTATTGCAAATGTCGATGCTAAGGTGTGAAGGCCTTTGGAGGCTACTTTTTTGCCAACTAAGCTGACTACGCTCTAGAGCATAGTACCAAACCTAGGCAAAATCTAGTAAAAAATTAGCAAAATGTGGCTAACTGTTGACTATGCTCCAGGGGAGGTTAACTACGCTCTTGAGCATAGTGAGCGTAGGCTCAACACTTAAAGAAAATCATGCAAACTCTAGCTTCTAGATAGACTATGCTGACTATGCTCTAGAGTGTAGTCAAGAGGTGTAGTCCCAATAGTTAGAAAATTTTGGTGTCTAACACTAACTACACTCTAGAGCATAGTCCTAGTAGTGGGAGCATAGTCTGGACACTTAGAGAAAATTCGGCAGAAAATGTGATTTCAAGCTGACTACACTCTAGAGTGTAGTCTCAATAGTGGATAGCGTAGTTTGGGTACTTAGAAAATTTTGGTAGGAACTAGACTTCCCAAACTATCTACGCTCTGGTGCATAGTCTTGATAATTAGAAAAATTTTGCAAAATGAGTGTTCCATGTTGACTAGGCTTTGAAGCATAGTCCGAGCAATGGAGAGCATAGTCTTAGTAGTGGAGAGCATAGTCTTAACACTTAGAACAATCTATAGCTTGTGTCACCATTTTGACACTTAGAAAAATCTAGAAAAATTGGTAGTTTTGTTGACTAAACTCTAACTATGCTCTAGAGCATAGTCAAGTGGTGTATAGAGTGTAGTATCAACACTTAAAAAAAATTTGGGCAAAGTGCAATCATTCTGACATTTAGCCAAATTTATGGTCGAGATGTCAGAGCCCAAAATTTTTGTGGTGTTTCATTGGGCCCTCTTTGTTGATGTCTAGAGGAGTGGCCAGAGAGACGCTAACAAAGAATGTAAAACACCATAACAGGCATGGCATCAACATCACTCATCAATATCAAATTGGATGTTGTTCCACCATGTTCAAGAGTGCTATGGATAATGGTATGTTAGGGCAGAGTGTGTAGGTAATGTGCTAGGGAGATGAAATGCAAACCAGGGAGATGTAATGCAAATAGGATGAGATGATGCAAAATGCACAGACCATGACATGGAGTGGCTTTCCCCTAAAACACTGACCTCTTGTTGGAGTGCTCATGAGATTGTCAAGGTCAATTCGAGGCTGGGCCAGTTGCTAAACTACAACGTTGTTGATTTTCTTGGGAATGTGCATCTCCTCTCTCTCTCTCTCTCTCTCTCTCTCTCTCTCTTTCTTTGCATTTTTGAAATTTTTTCTTTTTGATTATAAGGCAAACCTACTTTGGGTTCTGCACATTATGAGATTCTAGCTACAATATGCTTTCCATCAAGTGGATTGTGTGCCACCTAACAGGCTTCACCTTGGTACAACTGTGTCACATCTATAGGATAGGTGTTTTTTCCTTGAGATGAGATGCGTTACATCTACTTGGGATTTTACTAGCCAACATAAGCTCCCCATGGGACAACTTATGTTATGTTCATCTTCGGTTTTACAATTTGGCTCATAGAGGATGCCATGTGGTTATAACACGTATGCGGTAGAGGGGTATGCAGTTTTGATTATGTAGGGAATGTAAAGGATATGAATGCATAGGGATGGGTATGAGTAGTTGAAAATAAGAATAGTAGGGATGTGCACTCTTGAGAGGCCTAACTAGTCTAATCATGCACAACGGAGTGGTGTGGTGACTTGCAACTACAATGAGATACACCTTTGCATGACCACCTCAGGACTTCATTTTGCAAACATAGTGCTAAGAATAAAAGAAGAACACAAACATGAAATGCAAATGAAATGCCAGATGCAAAGATGCTGGAAATGCATCAAAGGCTGAACCAGTTGCAAGTGCTCAGGAAGCTAGTGAAAGCACCAAGAGCGATGATGCTACAAGTGCTCCAAATGTTATGCTAGTAGCAAGTGCTTCAAAAGATCAACAAAATGCTAGTTTAGGATCCTAGAAGATCGTGAACCCAATTTAAGGTCCTAGTAGACTATGGTATGTTGGTTTATCATCCTAGTAGATTGCTATGTGCTAGTTTAATGTCATGATCCAAGGATAAGCTATGCTAGTTTAACGTCGTGGCGGATGAGCTATGCTAGTTTTAGCATTATAGCAAATGAGCTATGCTAGTTTTAGCATCATGGTGGATAGTCTATGCTAGTTTTAGCATCATGGTAGATGAGTGCTTACCTTACTTTAGTGAGGTATGATACTGCATGTGTAGCCATGTTGTGTGCCTGCAAGATCCTATAAAAATTGACTAGAAAGACAAGATCAAGCAGCACATGTTTTAACAAAGTTAATGCACAAATGAAAGAAAAGCAATGCGAAAAGTGATAGTTTTTGGTCATTTTGGGCTGTAGAAATACTTAAATGTCATTTTGGGCCCCATGTGTTGCTAGTTTTGGACCATTTCAAACATGTGTTGCCAGTTTTAGGACCATGGCGAGCCAAAGGTGCCAGTTTAAGGCCATGGCAGGCTATACATTAGTTTAAGGCATTTTTAGGCCACTGCAAAGGGGTTGATAGTTTTAGGGCCATTTTGGGCTATACGTTGCTAATTTAAGGCCATGTAGGCCACGGGGAATGTTGCTAGTTTAAGGTCATGGCGAGCTGCGATGCTAGTTTAAGGCCTTTTCAGGCCACATGTTTTTTGTAGTTTTAGTTTTTATGATTTTTATGTTTTTGATGTTTTTTCAAATGCGTAAACTAAGTAGATGAATGCACCAACAAACAAAGTGAAAATGCATGAGCAAAGTGAAAGGATGCGTAAGCTAGATAAGCAGGCTTATCATAAATGCATGAACAAGTGCAATGCAAGCAAAAGTTAAAAATGCATGGTGTGTAGTAGCAAAGGGTAGGCAGGTACCTACTGCATTTTGGACCAAGGGGATCCTTTGATCAAGTAGTTGCTTCCTAATAAAGCATGGATTAGGGGGTTTGTAGGGCCTAGGATGCACTAGGAGGTTGTTGGCTTCAAGCACTTGTTTGGGTGTGTTAGCCTTAGGTGTTGCATTGTCTACCATAGGTACATCACCAAGAAATTCCACCTATAAAACTTGTCCCATGTCTATGTTGTGGATAGTTAGAGGGGAGGCATTACCATCATGGATGATAACTTGACCACCTTCATATGAAAGGTGGACTTCTTAGTGGATAAGAGAAGAGACAACCCATAGTTGAGCTAACCAAGGCTCATCTAAGATTAGGTTGGAGCCTGACATTTCCTCTATGATGGTGAAATTTGGAGAGGTGGAAAATTACTCCCCTGCCATAAAGGCTATGTTGATGGTACTCTTGATGATGATGCATGATCCATTGAAGGATTTTAGACTTATAGTTAAGGGTGGCATGATCTCGTATATGAGACCTAGCTTGTCTATGATGGTGTATAGAACTACATTGGTTGTTGCTCCATCATCAACATGCACCCTATGGATGGTGCATTGCCCAACACATATGCTAATAGATAGTGGAGCTGCTATGACCTCCCCTCATTCAGGGTTGACCTTGATTGCCTCATTGTAAAAGGCTAGGGATGTTGAACCTGATTCTTATGGTGCCAAGGGCAACATTGCTGCATGGATGGCATTCTCATCTGCAAGGTTGTCCTTTGTGATAGGAATGGAGTTCAACATCTAGGCTAGTGCTTGGCAATGAGCAGATGAGGTTATGAATAGGTCATATAAGCCTAATGTTATGTTTTTCTACTTTAGTGCTTATTTCACCTCAGTTAATGTGTTTGTGAAGTCCTTGTCATTAGTCATTGTGTTGGTCTTGACCTCTTCCATGTGGCTTGAGAGAAAAATCTCTTGTAGAGGGGAGTTGGGCTTAGCTTTCTTAGCCTACTTGGGAGCCTTCATGTGTGGTTGTGCTTTGCTAGTTATGGCTTGTTTAGTTGTTTCATCCATAAGGGTTGCGAGGATAGAGACTGGCTTAGGTGGATCAAGCACTCTTTGGTCTTATTGTTGCCTAGTTGTTTTGTTTGCTAGGCACTCATTTAGCCTCTTACATTGTCATTTGGTAGGTCTACCCATGTTGATGGTAGGGTCAGCCCTTGGAGGAGAAGGGACTGATATGTTGCCTACTACTAGGCTTTGGATAGGTGACGAGCCAACACACTGTGGCACCCTAATGACAAATAATTGCTTAGGAGTTGTTGTAGGGCTAGATATTTATGGAACCTTGATGAAGAAGGGTTTCTTAGTACTTGTTGTTGCTGTGTCATGCTAGTTTAATGTCTTAGCGGATGGTTGCTACCAATTTAACATCTTAGCATACAAACAATTGGTGTGCTAGTTTAATGTCTTAGTGGACAATTGCTATGGGACAATGACCATGAAGAGTATTGTGGGTATCCAAGGTGGTACTTTGATCATGAAGGGGAGCCTCTTGCTTGTGGAGGCTGAGGGGATCATTACTTTGTTGGAAGGCACACAGATCACAAATAGCTATTCCACAAGTTTAGAATTGCCTCCTATGCTGATGGAGTTTATGATGTAGGGGGCATTGTCTACATTATATTGGCTCACTGTGTCAAGCACAATTTGGCCCTTTCTATCATTATTTGCAAATCATTCTGCAAAGCCCAATAGAAGTTTGTACTACGCCCAAACATCTAGTGGTAGTGATAGTATCGGTCCAATCAAAAGTCTTGTGAGACTAGGGGCTTGTATAGTGTTGCCAAGGTAGGGTTCCTTAGTGGTTTGTAGTACTTATAATGTCATTGGTAGGAATTCTTCCATATGCATTTGTACTAGATTTTCCAGACTTTAAGGAGTTGGTCTAGCAACTGTGAGGGTCTTATCAGTAGTGGGATATACTTTGAGCGATCCTTGCTATTAAAGTAGGGCCTTGAAGTGGCTTACATTGTGGCCCTTATTGATGTAGGTGGGTTGGTACTAGAGTTGGTAGCTTTAGGAGCTAGGGCCTTAGGTTGCTTAGTTGTCAGGTTCCAATTGGTTGGTTTTGTACTTGTGGCTACCATTGCCACTATTGTGTTTTGCTTATGCATGTGCTAGTTTCTGTAGGACACATAGGTTGGGTAATTGCTGGCTTGTATTACCTCTTTGATGTCCTTCACTTAGGCAAAGGCTTGGTTGAGAGACTTTGGGACTAGGTAGTACAATTTTAACTTGATGAAGTCATTCACTGTACCCTTGAAAATGGCTAGGAGATGAGTTTCTACTAATGGCTCATAGATTTCTTGTAATGTGGTGCTCCATTATTGGATGAATTTGGCCATGGGCTCTAGGGACCCCTAGTTGACCTGCATGAGCTAGTTGAGGGTTACTTTAGGTTTCAGGTTGTACTTGAAGTTTGTCACAAACTAGCTAAGGAGGTCTTCCAAAGAGGAGATCAAGGCCCTATGTAGCACACAGTACTAGTTTAGGGCTTTACCAGTTAGGGACATGGGAACAATGCACATGATGGCATGTGGCCAAGCTTGCAATAGTAGGCACTCAAACCTAAACATGACCAAGTGCACATTGGGTTCACCCTCACAATTGTATTTAGTAAGTTGAGGTAATGAGACCCCAGTTGGAAGAGTTAGGGTGGGATCATAGGACTTATGGGGTCATCCTAATAAAAGTCCACCACCTTAATGGTTTGGAGGAGGTAGCCTTAAGCCGTTTGATCTCCTTTGTCAAACTCTGGATCAGCTGGAATGCCTAATCCAAGCTTGAGGATGTGCCAACTAGTTACATTGATTGGGCTCATGTTGGTTGCATGCAATAGGGTCAGATTGTTGGTTGCAAAGTTTGCTAGTTTAACGTCATAGCAGATAGTTATTGCCAATTTAACATCGTAGTCAATCAATTTTATTGATGTGTTGGCTAAGTGATGGGCGTAGTGACCAAGGTAGGCCACACATGTGTGGGTTGGATAGACATCAAGGATGCTAATGATACAGGTGGGGTGTAGGATGCTTAAATCGTTTAGGGCTAGGAGGTGGCCCTAGTGTGAGCATAGGGTTGGGCAAATGTGATGGTTGCTTGCAAGCAAGGTTGAGCTAGCATGGTCACCATCTCAAAGATGATGGATGAACTACACTGAGGAGGGGCCATAATGGAGAGTGGTTGTTAGAAGATGGTGTAAAGAGGGCTCTTACATTTGGAGTGAGCTTCAAATTCATCTTCTTCCTCATGTGAGGCTTCCTCATAGGTTGTCCCTACATCATTCTTGTTTGCACGGATGAGTTGGAACAATAGCTGGTGGTAGGACTCCATGAGTGGGATTATGTCGAACAAGGTAGGGTTGTATTCTTGTTCATCTTGATGGACTCATTCATATTCCTATTTTACCTCTAGGTTAAGGTGATCCATAGGTAATCCTACTTGGATTTTTGCACAAAAAAAATATATTGTTTATGGGTTAATGCAGCATGCTTTGGGTGGATTTCGAAGGTGTCAAGTGTGTTAGACACCAATGTGGAAGGTTAATCTAGATTCATATTCACAGATCAAGTTATGAGAGTTATTGTTTGCAAAAAAAAAAAAACTAACTTTGAAAACACAAAAAACTGCCTAAGTCTACCAATAGTAGAAAATGGCTAAGTCTAGAAACTACAAAAAATTGACTAAGTGTAAAACTACAAAAAGTTGGCTAAGTATAAAATTGCAAAAATTTGCCTAAGTATGAAAATGTAGAAAAAATGCTAAGTATGGAAATGCAAAAAAAAAAAAATGCTAAGCATGTAAATGTAGAAAAAATTGGCTAAGTATGGAGACTATGATCTACACTAGAAAATTAGGTAAGTATGGAGACTATGCTCCACACCAACTGCACTCTCCACCAAATATGCTCCCTATGCTTAGAGAATGAAGACTTACAAAAAAGTTGAGAACAATGTGATTTGGGTTGTTACATAGGGTCTCAGGGAGACCAACAATGGGGTCCAATCTACACCAATAGGGGTGCAGAGAGCATGCAAAGATAACCACAACTAAATGAAAAGAAGAAAATGACACTGACCTCCTTCTAGCATCAAAAAATTGTAACGATTGAAAATGTCAGTGGTTGGAATTACTGAGGGATCAACGGCCACACAACCTTAACCCCACCTCTGCATGAGGGCCTTGTTGAAAAATGAAGAAGGAGTGCTTGGATGGTCTTGTAGATCGAACAAGGACTTTGTTGTTGGTAGTCAGGGTGATGGCTGAAAATGGGGGCTAGCATGGTTAATCAAAGTGCCAACATGAACAGGTGCAAACGATGCTAAGTGTTGAGCATTGTCCACAATGCAAAGTGTAAAGCATAGTCACGAAATGGAGGCAAGCGTAATCAAGGGGTTTGACTGAAATGAGGATGTCAACCCATGGAGACTACCACCTGAAAATAGTACAACATAATTGTGTGTGAAAATACAAAAAAAATGCAAAGAAAATGTAATGAACAAGAGAGAGAAATGAAACACCACCCCAAATAGAAGTGTAGTTAACTCCAAAAGTGGTTCAAAGGGTATGTGGTATACAACAGGCGTAGTGGGAGCATAGTCACAATCTCAGTGGTGTTAGGCCATGAAGTTTGGTGCTCACTATGGTGTACTATGTCTACCAAGTTGGCCCCTATGGTGTACCATGCGGTGTTCTACAGGGGTGCAGTATGGTTGTGGTGTGCAACTCTACCTCTATACTAGTGTGGTGTGCTCTGGGTCTCATTCGCCCATGGAGCTAAGTGCCAAGATGCCAAAATGACCAAAATGCAAAAGTACTAGTTAGTGAAAATGGAAGCCCCACTACTAAAACATGAAGCATAGGGATATTTATAGGGCTAGGCTTAGCCCAAAACATGGATTGTGCACCACGTGGCAGAGTAGTAGGTGGGACTATGCTCACCCCAATTATGCTATGGTGTTAGGCTCTATGGTGTTGAGTAGTGTTGTTGCTTTGATGGAGTCTGTGAAGCTGAGAGACTATGACTATGTTGCCCAAATGCATGAAGAAGACTAAAAAGTACCTGAAAATATGGAAACAATGTCAAAAATGCAACTTTTGGAGACTACGCTCTCTAGAAAGTGTAATTATAATTTTTTGAAGAAAGGGGAATGCAAAAATGTAAAATGTTGTTGTTGGAGAGATGCTAGAGCAACTGCAAATGCCAGTGTTGAGGTGTGGAGGCCTTTGGAGGCTACTTTTTGCCAACTACATTGACTACACTCTAGAGTGTAGTCCCAAACTTTGTTAAAATCTAGTCTAAAACTAGTAAAAACTTGGCAAAATGTGTCTAAGTGTTGACTATGCTTCAAGGGAGGCTAACTATGCTCTCGAGCATAGTGAGTGTAGGCTCAACACTTAGAGAAAATCAAGCAAAATCTAGCTTCTAGAAGGACTATGTTGTAGAGCATAGTCAGGAGGTGTAGTCGTAATAGTTAGAAAATTTTGGCATCTAGGGCTGACTACACTCTAGAGCGTAGTCCCAACAGTGAGAGTGTAGTATGAACACTTAGAGAAAATTCTACAAAAATGTGGTTCTAAGATGACTATTCTCTAGAGCGTAGTCCCAGCAGTGGAGAGCGTAGTCTGGGTACTTAGAAAATTCTAGCAAAAACTAGACTTCCCAAACTTTCTATGCTCTAACTACACACTCAAGGATAGTCCTGACAATTAGAAAATTTTTGCAAAATTGGTGTTCCATGTTGACTAGCTCTAGAGCATAGTCCTAGCAATGTAGAGCATAGTCTCAGCACTTAGAAAAATCTATAGTTTGCGTTATCGTTCTGACACTTCGAAAAATCTAGCAAAACTGCAGTTGTGTTGATAGTGTAGTCAAGGGATGTACAAGGCATAGTCTCAACACTTAGAAAAATTTGGGCAAAGTGTCATTATTCTAACACTTAGCCAAATTTATGGTCAAGATGCTGAAGCTCAAAATTTTTGTAATGTTTCAATTGTAAGGTACCTAAAAAATGCAATTTTGGAGACTACGCTCTTCGAATACACTCTCCACTATCTTGTATGGGGTTGAGCATAGTTACAATCTTGTAGCCAAAAAGGAGATACAAAAAGAAGCATTTTGCTAACTATGCTTTCCAAAGGTGAGTTGGAGTTGAGCTGAGTGCTAGTGTTGCATTGTGGAGGCCGTTGGAGACTATTCTGGTTGACTACACTTGACTATGCTCTAAACTAGGGGAGAGTGTAGTCCCACACTTAGAAAAAATGCAAAAACTAGCCATGTGCTAACTACACTCTCTATTGGAGGCTAACTACGCTCTCGAATGAGGATGAGCATAGTCTCAGCACTTGTTAAAACTTGAAAAAACTAGCTTCCTGTTGACTAAGCTTAACTATGCTCTGGGTTGGGGGAGAGTGTAGCCTCAAAACTTAGAAAAATCTATGAAAATTGGGCCTTCTTGTTGACTATGCTTTGCATGAGAGGTTGACTATGCTCTAGGGTAGTGAAGAGCATAGTCCCAGCACTTAGAAAAATTTTCTACAACTAGCTTTGTGCTGACACTTAGAAGAAATTACAAAACTAGCTTATATGTTGACTACGCTTTCCACTAAAGGTTGACTATGCTCTCAACTAGGGGAGAGCTTAGTCCCAACACTGAGCCAAATTTGTAGTCAAGAGACTGTAGTATGGATTTGGTAGTGTTTCAAGTGACAAAAGGTTGTAGGATAGTGCATTAGGATAGTGAATGGTAACAAGGCTAAGCAGGCAGTTGAAGGATTTCTACACCATGTGAAAGGAAAAGGCTTCAATGGGGAAAATTAGGGAAAAGGTTATTTGTGGTCCCATTAGGCCATGAATGGCCTATGGGTTGTATGATGGCATACATGCCATACCATAGCGATCGATCCATGGTCATTCACCAATTACATCCATTCATTCATGACATTCAAAAATCACATTTTCCCCCTAACCTCCAATGTAAAATAGATATCATGCCTTCTCCCAATTTTTGTGCCTATCTTTGCCACTATGTTCTGCTGGATTACTACTCTCCACTCGCTATGCTCTGCTGTTGCTCTCTCTGTTGTTGTTGTTCTCTACAACTTGTGTTGGTTTGCCACTACATTCTATACTACCACTATGCTTTCTTCTGCTCAGCTACTGCAACCATTACTATGCTCTATGTTGGTGCTTTGTCAATGTTGTTGCTATTGCACCATTGCCTCTATCGGTGTGCTCTCTACTTTGCTCGATCTGGAAATGTAACCTGGACCATTTGCTATTATTTTTTTCATAGAAATGACATTTGCTTGCTTTTTTGAGTTTAGTGTTTTGCTATAATTTCAATGTGAGTAAATGCAACTCACAATTTTTTATGTTTGCATTGTGGGGCTACGCATCCCCCACATTTTAGTTTTTAAGTTTTTGCAGTGTGAGGCTATGTGAGTCATACTGAAACTCATATTCTCTGCGATTCACATGGTTTTGCATTTTTCTCATTTTGTTAATGCTAGTTTATGGCCACACTACAAAACATAGTTTTTCGTTAGATTGTCATTTTATGCCACTATTTCTGATTGTGAGAGACTTGCACCTCATAATGCAGTGTCAAGAGTATTTTAATTTGTAAACTACTACCACATTACAACCTACAGTTTCGTCACATTGTTTGTTAATCTCTTTGTATCTAATTGCGAGAGACCTGCGTCTTGCACTATTTATTAAATTTTAATTTATTTGAAAAATGCACCACATTGTAATTTGCAGTTGGTTGACACTTTTTTTTAGATTGCTTTAGTTTACAATTGCGTGAGAAATACATCTTGTAGACTTTTAGTAGTACAATTGTGGGTGAATTACAACTCGCAATTGTGTAACATTGTTTCAAACATTTGTTGATAATGTTAATTTTAATGCAGCATAGCTACAGTTGGTGAATTATTTTTAAAGGGATATCCAATCATGAGTGTTGTAAGAGCCAAAGGCACTAGCCAAAGAGATCTATGGTGTGAGTAGCTATTTTATTTTGAAATGTAGTTATTTCAAAATTATATTAATACACTTGTTTAATGATTTTATTTGTGTTATGTTATTCTAAATGTTATTGAATCTTCAAAATTACAAGTATTGCCTTATTTTGTGAACGTAATGTTCAAATTTTTTTGGAGTTGCAAGAAATGTTTGTTCTTTTTGAGAAGGTAAAGAGAATTGGAATATATGATTGGATGATAATGAAATGTTGCCATGATAAAAATGATGTTTACAATTTTTATGAATGGTTGGCTAATAATGTCTTGGATGGGGTAAATACTTTGCAAACCATTGTACAGGTCAAAATTTCACCTTCAATGCAAATGATATTGCAAATATCATAGAAGTTTCATGTAGTAATGAGCCAGCTATCAAGGAACAAAGGTGAAAGAAAAGTAAAAATCACTTGACTCAACATGCCCAAAATCTTGATAAGAGCGATAGCAATCCAAATTAGTATATGGAGTTGTTGTTACTCTTGAAATTTATGTAATGGGATTTATTTCCAATAAAAGTAATAAAAGTTAAGATTTCTAATAATGCAAATTTACTGATGCGAGCATTGGAATAACAATGAAAGTCTTCATTTTGATATCTTAGTGACCATATTGTTCAAGATGAGGAGGTGTGGAAGGGCATGACAAATTCATGATGTTAGAGAGCCTCTAGGCTTTCCAATTATTATGACCAAATTACTACAGAAACACAACATATAGTTTATCCTTGCCTAACTTCAGGATATAGTGAAGTTGGAGCTTGATAGCATTTTCAAGAATGCATCCTTATCTGAGAGGCTTGAAAGCTCAACTGATGTGAAAAAAGATGATAAACCTTCTATGTAAGTTGTGTGCCACCATGAAAAATGTTCTTTAAAAGAAATTGGAGATAAGTTAGATCATGTGATTGAGACATTATGTCAATATTCTAAAAGCAATGTAGCACTTTGGAATACTATGAAGGAGTTGAAAGCTAACAAGTCTCAATTGCTGGCAGAGAACAATGCACTGAAGGAAAAAATAAAGAGCTTTGTGGCCAATGAAAACAATTTCATGAACAAGCTTCTTGATCAAAATCAAAAAATAGGTGATAAAATTATAGCACTAAATAGTGCAATATGCCTGCTAAGGAATGCATTGGTGGCTAGAAACATTCACCTTGATGGAAGAAACATCACAGAAGGTCCTAAAAATGGTACGATGTTGTACATTTTCTACATTTCTCTAAATATTTATTATTTTTGAGATTTTCTATTTTAATGTGTGTAATAGGTTTGAATGATATGGGTACACCCAAAGCATCCAAGAGGTTATTAGCATCTGCTGAGTATAACAAAGAATAAGTAATCCATAAAGCAATAGGTAAGTAAAGTAGATATTGTTGCTGTAGTTGTTACATTTAGAAATTAAAATTTTCATTTTTTAGTTACTATATTTTTATTATATGTATGAAACAATAATAGTAAAATTCTATTTTATTTTATTATCTAATTTTTCCATCTTGTAATAGATGCCAATGTTGATTTCAAAACACCACTAATTAATGAATGTGCAATAATTGACAAAGTGATGTGTAACGACTAAAAACATTGGTGGCTGGAATCACCGCGGGGTCAATGGACACACAACCATAACCCTGCCTCCGTGCGAGGGCCTTGCTAAAAAATAGAAGCCAAATGCCCTCGATGGTCTTGTTAATCGAATAGGGACATTGCCAGTTGCAACCAAGGTAGTGGGTACAATTGAGGGGTGGCATGGTTAGCTGAAATGCAAGTGCAAGTGACATGAAATGGTGCTAAGTGTCAAAGTGGTGTTTCGCAATGCTAAGTGTAGAGCGTAGCCACAAAATTGGGGTGAGCATAGGTAAGGGTTTTGATCAAAATGAAGGTGTCAATCCATGGAGACGACTACCCAAGCGTAGTATAGTGTGATGATGCATGAAAAAGTGCAAAAAGATTCAAGAAAAAAGCAAGAAAATGCTAGAAATGGGAGAGAAAATGGAACACTACTCCAAATTGAGGTGTAGTTAACTCCAAAAGGGTCTTAGAAGGTACACAATGTACAACAGGCACAATGGAAGCATAGTCACAGTATCGATGGTGTTGGCTGTAAACTCTAGTGCTCACTGTGATGAACTGTACTTGTTGGGTTGGTTGTCGTAGTGTCCCATGCAGTGTAGGGTTACAACAGGGCCATGGTGTATCATGTGGTGCAGAGCTACAATGGAGTCATAATGTACCATGCATTGTAGGGTTCCAATGGGATTGCAGTGTACTGTGCAGTGCAGCTATGCCTTTCTATTGATGTGGTGTGCTCTGGGTCTTAGTCATCCATGGAGCTAAGTGTCAAGATGCCAAAATGCCAAATGCCAAATGAAAGTGCCAACTACCAACCCCCTAAAAAATGGAAGCCAACCNCCCCCCCCCCCCCCCCCCAAATAGTAGGGCACAAGGGGTATTTATAGGGCTAGGGTTAATCCAAAATGTAGACTAGGTGCCATGTGGTAGTGCAGTAGGTGGGACTATGAGAAAAATTCAAAAAAAATTCAAAGTTTAGAGGTGACCAAAAAAGTTTAAAATTTTTTTATAACTTTGGTTGCTACACTTGTCCCATGTTACGCACGACACATTGGATACTCCTTGGGGACAAGGCGTAGCATGGAAACTTAGAAGAATCTAGTAAAAATTGCAATCCTTGTTCTTGCTACGCTAGCTACACTCTAGAGCATAGTAGGAGGGGTAGCCTTAGGAGTTCAAAAAATCTACCAAATGCCTCTTCCATGCTGAGCTAGCTTAACAGCTTCTAGCTTGACACTTAGGCAAAATTGGTCATTGAGGTGCTGGCTACACTCTAGAGCGTAGCATGGGCAATGGGAGTGTAGCATAACACTTAGAAAAATTTTGGAAAACTGGCCATTTGTGTGTTGGTTATGCTAGCTACGTTCTAGATTGTAGCAAGGGTAATGGGAGCATAGGACAACACTTAGAAAAATTTCTGTAGCTTGCTACACTCACCCCATGTTACACCTGAGACGCGTAACTTAGCAAGTAGAAAAAAATTTGCAAAACTGGTAGTTAGAGCTAACTACACTCAACACTTAGAAAAATTTGGGCAAAGTGCCACCATTTTGACACTTAGCCAAATTTTTAGTCAAGACATCGAGACTTGAAATTTTGTGGTGTTTCATGATGCAACTAGTTACTTTTGGTCTGGTTAACAATAAAGAGCTTATGAGGACATCATTTCCCCCATATGTTGCCACAGGATTCTCTTTCAGGACTTTATATAAAAAAATGTTGGGAAGAATGGCTAGATGATGACATCATTGATATCTACATTATGCACTTGAAGGAACTTCAGAAGTATCTTTATGGCTTCCATGAATTTTAGAATTTAAAATATTTTATTTTCAATACTATGTTTCAATGTTATGTGAAGTCCTTTGAAAGCAAAATGTAGGCAGCTTAGAAAAACTAGTCAAAACATAGATCAAAGAATAACAGTAAAAGACATATAGTCAATGTTAAAAGTATTACGTTGGTTGAAGGAGATGTTGATGATTTTGTCTTAGAAGTAGATATTATTAAAGATTTTAAAGATAAAATGTGTCGGGATGAGTATTTGCAATCCAAACACACATTCTTCTATCTTCCTTTCAACACTGGTGGGCATTAGGTTCTTATTATTGTTGACGTACTCACATATAAAATCTTGATGTATGATTTAGTGCCTTTTGCACAATGTCTTGCAGTAGTCAGAAAATTGATGTTGAAGTATATTAAGTTTTTATTTAATGGGAAGTCTAGTTATTGTGATGTTGTTGTGGATGTTAAAGGAAAGAGGAGGAAAAAAGCTTTAAAATGAAATGTAATTTTAGTAGAACATCTTCCCAAACAAGAAAATGGATATGACTATGGAATGTATACAATTATCTTTATGCATAACTTGGTACTCTATATAGAGTTAAATTCACTTTTGATTTTATTTCAATGTATCAAAAGACTGAGAGAAATTCTAAGTTATCCTGGAGTTCATCAGGTTTAAAGAAACAGGTGTTTTCAACATGTGCTAAATTAAAAATGTAGTGAACATGGTCCATTTTTATTAAGTGATGTATGAAAATCTAATTATAGTCATTGTCCATGATTCATTCCATTTTATTGATGCTATTATGTTTTAAACAACATCTCTTCCATGATTTTGGTTGTAATGAATATCTATCTCATTTTTGCAATAGTATGTGCAATAAATTGTTTGCAATGTTACATCATTTGTAAAATTTTTGGTCTAATAACTCATCCTTAACTATGCCTCATATGTTACAACTAGTCTAAGACTCATGATTATACAAAATGTTAAAAAATATGCTCAAAATAAATATATGGTATTGAAATATATAAAATATTAATTTTTGATCTAAAAGGTAATAATTATAATTAATTTTCATTAACATGCATGTTACATTATCCTCACACACTTGTTCTATGAGCCATTGCGAAATGTAGGGCATCGCACTTTAGCATTTCCAACCTTTCAACTGTAGATTGTGATGACATGGGAGTCGTAGGATCACTAGCAATTGAGCCACTATCTCCTAACTATGATGACATGCAAGTCATAGGATCACTCGCACTGTGTTGAGCATGTCTCTATTTAGGATGTGAAATGACTACGTATCACACCCCCATGCATAGTCTCCTAATTTGCATGCTGCTAGCACTATGGACCTCACAACATGTCCCATAGTGATCTACTACACACATTGTAATGATAGTGTAAGGGCAGTGCGAATAGCACCCTCTCACAAACCCTACTAGAAGGGAGAAATCCATTGTAATTTGAGGCTACCATATGAAATAGTGTTATTTGAAAGGGTGAGGATCAACTAAATGGCACATACAGCTTCCAAAAGGAAGCAATCACTCCAAGATAGTGGCCACTAAAAGGTAGGGGCCATTTGGTTGGAATACAAGCTAAGCTGCAAGGGGGGTGCAACTACAACCCTCTACACGCCCTATCAAAATGTAGCCGAACCTTCTATAAGGGAAAAATCCCTTGTAATTTGAGGCTACTGAATGGAATAAGGTAATTTAGAAGAGTGAGGATCAACTAAATGGAATGTAGACCTTCCAAGAAGGAGAAATTACTCTGAGATCATGGTCATTGAAAGGCAAGGGGCCATCTAGTTGGAAGTGTAAGTTGAGCTGTGAGGGGGTGTGACTAGCACCATCCTAAAGTCCCTACCAAAAGATAGCTAAACCTTTCAAAAGGAAAAAATCCTTTGTAATTCGAGGCTACCTAATGAAATAGGGTCATCCAGAAAGATGAGGATGAACCAGATGATACATAGACCTTTTAGAAGGGAGCAATCGCTTTAAGATCATGGCCATCAAAAGGCAAGGGGCCATTTGGTTGGAAGTGTAAGCTAAGCTTCAAGGAGATGTGACTAGCACCTTCTCGTAGCCCTTATTAGAAGGTAGCTAAACCTTCTACAAGGGAAATATCCCTTGTAATTTGAGGCTACTAGATGAAATAGGGTCATTCGAAAGGATGAGAATCAACTGATTAACATGTAGACCTTCTAGAAGGGAGCAATTACTCTAAGATCATGCCTATCAGAAGGTAGGAATCTATTTGGTTGGAAGTGTAAGTTGAGTTGTAAGGGGGTGCAACTAGCATCCTCTTGTAGTCCCTATTAAAAGGTAGCCAAACCTTTTGGAAAGGAAAAATCCCTTATAATTCGAGGCTACCAGATGAAATAGGGTCATCTGGAAGGGTGAGGATTAACTATATGCCACACAGACCTTCTAGAAGAAATTAATCACTCTAAGATCATGGCCATCGGAAGGTAGGGGGCCATCTAGTTGGAAGTGCAAGCTAAGCTACGAGGGGTGCAACTAGCGCCCTCCCATAGTTCCTACTAGAAGGTAGCTAAACCTCCTAGAAGGAAAAAATCCCTTGTAATTCTAGGCTACTGGATGAAATAGGATCATCTAGAAGAGTGATGATCAACTGAATGGCACACAAACATTTCAAAAGGAAGCAATCACTTTGAGATTATGGCCATTGAAAGGTAGGAACCCATCTAGTTGGAAGTGCAAGCTAAGCTACAAGGGGGTGCAACTAGCACCCTCCCGCAATCCCTACCAAAAAGTAGCTAAACCTTCTAGAAGGGAAAAATCCTTTGTAATTCGAGGCTACTAGATGAAATAGGATCAATTGGATGGCATGAAGACCTTTTAGAAGAGAGAAATCGCTCCAAGATCACGGCCACTAGAAGGCTAGGGGCCATTTGGTTAGAAGTGCAAGCTAAGCTACAAGGAGGTGCAACTAGCACCCTCCCATAGTTCCTACTAGAACACCACCGAACCTTCCAGAAGGGAAAAATCCCTTGTAATTTGAGGCTATTGGGCATCATTCGGAATGGAGCAATTACAGTCTTGACCTTCTAATGTTTGTAGTTGTTGCCATTGAACTTTTCTATTTCTTCAATGTACTTAGTAGTACCCTCTCTCTTAATGTCATTAAGAATAGAAGAGCCTAAACTTTCTTAACTTACTTGGGGTACTAGGAGAATGGTGCGACCTGCATGCTCTAGCACTATCTCCATTTAATTTCCAATGTCAACTGTGGCTCACATGATGTTGCATTGGCATAAATGACAGTGTGAGGAGAATGCAAGTCACATGGCATTTAAATTGCATTAAAATGCGCCTCACATGTCCTCGTAGTCTTTAATTTGATTGTAAGATCTTGCTAGTGGTAGATAATCACAAATTACAAACTGTGAAGATAATATCACATGCAAATTTCTAACACTATGTTTCCTAGAGTTTCAGGTGCAGCATGTGAAGGACTATGAGTTGTAGGTTCACTTGCACTAACTTACCATTAGTTTTGGTTTCAAACTGCAAGGTCATTCATGCTCAGAGTTTCATGGCACTAGATAAAAAATAATCTTAGCAATCAAACTACGAATCACATGTCATTGGTAGTTTATTTTTTCTTATGGTATGTCACACATGTCACTTGCATTTCGCTCGCATTTTAGTGATGTTTTAAGTAAAAATGAAAGTTTACAACCACATGACTGGAAGAAGACATCACAAGTTTTTGCACTACATCTTATAAATCTGAAATTAGAGAACCAATAGAAATTTTTGCATGAAAACTAGAAGTAGAAATTTTAGCATGGATAAATAAAGTTGAAAATTATTAAAAATACAATATGCTTATGGTAGATTTCTATAGGTAGCATATGTCTTAGTATCCTCACTTTGCCAATGATAATTTAAATTTAGATGTATGATTTCTCATGGAGATTATGAATTCCATCATATGCACAAGGGGTTATATTTTTATCCAAGTTATCATTGTTATCATCATCGTAGCCTTATCCTAAAAATATGGAGTTGAAATTTTATCTTACAAATGCCTTTAAATTTTTGACATTAATAACCCAAAACTTTATGCAGTCAAAATAAAATTTTTCAATTTTATATTTTTGTGTAATGTAAGAGATCATGGTATTAATTAAAATAAAATTTGTTAGTAAGAAAAACTATAAATAGATAAATATAATTAAAAACGAATGTCAAATGCAACTATCACTATATACATATACAAAGACATAACAAACTAGCTAGATCCTAGTGCAATGTTTTGTTGAGCTTCATTTGGAGCATCAGCCTCTATGAAATTTATCTCTGTGATAGAATCATCAACCATGTTAATTGGTTACTCCTCCATTCCTAGTATTCTAATGGTCCTACCTCTAAGTCATGGAGTGGAATGGTCATCTAAATGAACATGGTGATGAGTGGTGAGATACCCCTACACTCAACCATACGAAACGAGTGTCGCACGCACGATTCGGTTGAACTCCGTAGATGGACTAGTTGTGGCACCTAGACAATTATCCTTAGGTCGCAGTTCGTTGTCTTCCCACCTGGACTAGTATTGTATATTTGTCACATATGGTTTAGTCTAGTGTGAGGTGTATGATGTGTTCCTAATTCTATGCTACTCCTAAAGGTAGTGGAAAATAATATTTAACTAAGCTAAGCTAGGAGGAAAAGGGTAAGAAAATCTAATCTAGCCTAAGTGCGACGAGCAACTGATTCCTTGATCAACCGTACACATCTTGGACCTCATGCATGACTACCACTAGGACTACTAATCATAGATCCTAGGTACACCATTGGGATTACCAAGCGTAGATCCCAGATACGCCACTGGGTTACCAAGCGTAGATCCTAGCTACACCACTGGGCTACCAAGTAGTCACACTTAAATGCTCATAATCAAGTCGTACTCGTTCTGCATTCTAGGAGTTTAAGGGTGAGAGAGAGAAAATAGTAAATAACATTAAATAAATAAATAATTAAATAAATAAAAAATTTAATGCTACAATGATGAAGTAATCTTGATCTTTATTGCCGGTCATGTGCGTGTCCAAGTACGGCACACTCGAATAAAGACATCATACAATTACATTCACCACACTGCAGGCAGACACAGGAAAAAATCTAACTCTGGAGGGATCAAACTGCCAGAGCTTCGCTACTCTAAAACTGGGATTCCTAAACAAGGGAGAGCTGCATCTTATTTATAGATATGGCGGTGGACTATGATATTCCGTACGTGATATCGTAGGGAAGACGCGATATCGCGTACGTGATATCGCGGCCTATGCGAATCACGTCTCATCATACCCCCACGACTAAATAAAAAATTTTCCTCGAGTTACAAGGAGAACAAGCTTCATTGATTATAGAGTGGATAGGTATGGAATTATTAACTGGAAAAAGAAATGGACTAATGCCATAGTGTGGGAAGACACAACACAGAGAAAAAATACTACAACTAGAAAAATGTGGAACTCATGTAGTTCCTGGTGGTGGTGGCTCCTCCATGGGTGCTTTCCCTTTGTCACATGCTCCAAGCTTCGAAGGTTGACGACGCTAAAGAATGGCCTAGAGCTTCTCCTCTTATAAGGCCTTGAGTGCCTTGGCATGTGTGTAAGTTTGCACTTATGCCATAGAGGTAGCCCAGATAGCCTTCTCTTTTTCTTCTACCACCCTTTTATTCTCTATCAATAGTTTATTAAGTTGCTCAGTTCTGAAAGTGTCTAGCTAGTTCTGAGCAACCTTTCACCCTGTATTCGGAAGGTTTAATACTTCCAAAATGGCTTGAATAGAGAAATAAATAGTCACACCACAAATGTTAACCATGGTGCCTTCTTCTTTATTATGCTAAAATTGGTACGTTTCCCCTGAGTACCAGGCACCACTTTCAGAGAGGCTACCTCCTTCTTCTGCCTTCCCAAACTGTACAGTAGAAGGATCTTCTTGATGAACACTAAATGATTATTCCTCCTATTCTGCATTTTGTCCAACAAGACCTTTTCTTCCACCTCTCTAGGCTCGTTTGCTTCCACCTTGGGCAGGACCTTCCTGTTGTTCGCGTTTTGGGGCCATCTGCAATCACACGAGACCAATCGTTAGTAAGGTTGTTACCACAGTTAGGTTATACCTTACTGCTTGCCTTAATAGATTTACTTTATTTCCATGTGATGTTAATTATTAGAAGAACATGTCCCCAAAAGATTATAGTGTTGAGTCCTCTTTGCTTAGGTGGTTTCCAAATTTAATTTTCTAGTATAACTAAGGGGATAAAATTATTTTTGACACATTCTATTCTTAATTTTAGAACTAATTACCCTTAAATATGTCCTTTCGATGATGATGCATTTCAAAAAATTTATGCACTTGTGCCCCCTCCCCCACGACTAAGCTAAACACTCTGGGTTCAAGTAGGTTCAAACGGAATGAAAATCGGAGTGCCAGCGAGTGAGTTATGGATATGAAAGTAAGGGATGCATAATCGTGAGTCGTAGAGAGGAATTTGAAAAACTTCCCCTGCGTGAACAGTTGCAAATGATTTTGATTAGCACAGGGGGGCTACGTATATATATTTTCATTAAAGTTAGGGCACTTAGAATGTACCGAGTTTTTAATATGTTGTTGAAATTAAACGATGTAAACTAAGGACATCTGGACGCTTGTTAAACGGTTCCAAGGTAATTCAACTAGTTCTGAAGGCATGAAAATTATGATGGTATGGAATTTATCAATAAGGACCTCAAATGGTAGAGAAAAATGCTATGTGATGGTAATAAGGGAAAGAAAATTATGAAAAATTAAGCTGAGGGTAAGAAATTGTGTGTTTGAGCTAGAGAATTAGTAAAGATTACGAAAAATTACATAAGTGGGTCCTCCGTAAAGCAGGTTTCAACCTATTATTCCCTTGTGTAACCACACTTAAAGTGTCCGTGGGCACTAGAAGGGTTAAATGTAATCCACACCAACTTCACAAAACACATGCATGTAAATATCACCGAAATGAGATGAAAATTCTATGCTACACGGGACACAAGCTACAATTACACGAACAGTAAGATGAGACGAAGTGTAGAAAAGGATCGTAGAGATTGGGACATGAGGTAACTAACCCAGGGTACAATGAATCCTACATGAAAAGCATGATTAAGGTGTCATTAACCCATCGTTCCAAGATCAGGACCAAGTCCATCCTTCTAATCAGTGACATCGCATTGTTTCATCCCATGGTGAACAACTATAAAAGTACCATAACAACAAGGCGTACGATCACTTGGCGTTTAGTACAAGGGAGGAGTGATTTTTGTTTTATGTCACTTCTTTTTCTTTTCTTCTTCTTTTCTTTTTTTAACTTTACTGAATCCAAAGAAGCCGCCAACCTTCAGGCATGGATGCATGTCTTTCTAGTGGGACCCCCTAGAACAGCTTTAGATTTTTGAGTGCCCTTTTGATTACTCTTACTCCCATTTTTCATTAGATCTACAAGGATCTTAGTACAACCACGTTGCATGATAACTCCCACAGATGTCACCAAAGAGAATCCACAAGTCCCCTTGATGTCACACCCTAATCATTCCCTCTTGGTCCATCCTTCTTCATTCTGGGTACAATGAACACAAAATTAATTTTAAGTTTTAAAAATTTCAAGAATATCACTGTACCCTCGAACAGAACCTCTTTATTTATAGAGTGGATGAGTGGGTGTAGTGGGCTCACTGTTTCAAATAATTGATCACTCATGACTTAATAACATAAAACACACCTCAACCAACGATCCACATGAGTGTTTTATTCGTAGATGAGCTTACTTACAAAAACATGAAAACACAAATACATAAAAAGATAGAACAATAAAAAGATAAAACAAAAAGTTGAAAAATGAAAAACTGGAAAACAAAAAGTTGTAAAATCAAAGAAAATGAAAAATATTTATTAATCCTACTTGTTATTGAAATGGGTGGTATCCCCCATAACTAAACAGTTGAGTATGACAAGGATTAATAAATGGGAAATGAGGGTCCTTGCATATTGGAAATATTGAAACTAGTCCATACTTGTCACCTTGGATTTCACACACTTCATAATAAGCACAGTGGGGCACTTCATATGATGCAGTTCCCAGATAACAAGTTGACCCACTATGATGTTTAGGACTGTTAGATGGTATGTAAGTATTGGGCTGATGCCTCCCATGGTTGTGTTCATTGGGCCATATGGTTGTTGGAGTGTAAGTTGGTGGCCCTGATGAAGTTACATGAGGCGTTGGGTTTGAAGGTAAGGGTGCACCACAGTGTGGGACTTGTGCTGAGTTGGAAGGTGCAGTGGCCTCTGAACTATGTTGTCCCTTCCTATGACCGTGTTTAAAGAAAGGACACCTTTGATGTTGAGGAGGCTTTTCACTGCTATTAATAGCAGTAGCACAAGTGTTGTTCGTGGGTTGTTGCTGTGGCACAAACACCTTAGGAATAGTTGGTGGCATTGTGGAAGGAGGGAAAGGATAAGAATGTTGAAAGTTAGGAGTAATGTAAGGTGCACAAGGTGGTGGTTGTGTTGGAGGTATGGGCTAATAGTATTGTGGAGAATGGTATTGTGGTGAGATAGAGTAGGCTGGCCTAGTTGAAGAAACAGGGTGTTGAACATGATAAGCATTTAGATTCAGATGGTATGAAGGGTGCCTCCAGTCTAAGGGTAGATTCCCCCACGATTGGGATTGTTGCCACTGTGATCAAACACAGTATCTTTGTGCGAACTCTAGATGTAACGTGTTTCCCCAATGCTCATGTAGATGTAACAATATTGGGCATTGGCCCTTGGGGTGATCGTACAGGAATATGTTGCATTCATACATATGATTAGCAATTGAGCACTTATTCCCTTTATTCTTCTTCTCCGAATGCCTATTATTTTGTCCTACCTCTTTGGTTGTCAAAACTCTATATCCAATGATGCTGATATATTCTCTACACTTTCGATACATCCATTCCAACATCTTATTAATCTTTGCCTCGGCTTCTTCTAACGATTGTTGTATTGGCAAAGATGATGTTTCCACCTTGAGATTAGTCGATCTCTCCTTGTTATGATCCTGGACCTTTGTGAAG
>MNCI01000668.1:258345-274617 GCA_015680685.1 Gnetum montanum | reverse complement strand
GTGTTCTAGGAGTTTAAGGGTGAGAGAAAGAAAATAGTAAATAACATTAAATAAATAAATAATCAAATAAATAACAAAGTGAATGCTGCAATGATGAAGTAATCTCGATCTTTATTGCCGGTCATGTGCGTGTCCAAGTACGGCACACTCGAATAAAGACACCATACAATTACATTCACCACACTGCGGGTAGACACGGGAAAAAAATCTAACTCTGGAGGGATCAAACTGCTAGAGCTTCGCTACTCTAAAACTGGGATTCCTAAAAAAGGGAGAGCTACGTCTTATTTATAGATATGGTGGCGGACTACGATATCGTGTATGCGATATCATGGAAAAGATGCCATATCGCAGCGAACGCGATATCATGGCCTATGCGAATCACGTCTCATCACATGGGATCACTATTATTCTCCATCCCCATAAAACTAGACACATGTAATGATCAAAACCATTTGGATGAGTATTTACCCAATGATTCAATATTCACAGATAGGCGGCCAAGCCTCATGTCCACCCATTCGAATTAGTGATTGATCTCTGATTGCATATCATCTAGGCAAGCATTCATGTGGGCTTTCAAGGCAAATATCATTGCACCATCTGCAAACTACTATTGCTGCTAGGCAAGAATATAACTGCAACTTGCATCTTCTCTTGTTACCCATAAAATTGTTAATATTAAGTCTTGCCATTATCTCTTTTAACACGTGGGTCCAAGAGGTAGATGAGATCATTAAGTCATGTCCTAGGGACACGTTGGGTATATAATGTATACCCAAAATTTGAAAGCTAGTCCACACCAAAATCTTGGACCTCTACGTCATCCTCCTCTAGTTCCATAATTTGCTAGTTCCTAAAAAGAGTAAATGTTGTAGATGGGAAAGGGACTGCAACATCATCTCTACTGATGATCTCCATTCCCTTGCCTAATCAGGAAGCTATGCAAAAAGTATGAATCCTGGGTTACACCATGTTCCTAGGAGGGCCCAAAATACTTCTTTCTTTAAGCTGCTCAAACTAGTAGCACCAATGAAACACCTTGGTGAAGATCAAGAACAAGGACTAGAAAACAAACAAGAATAGGAGCTAGAATAAGAACCAGAGCAACAATGAGAGCTGCAAGTTCAACTGCCATCACTGTAGGATTATAGGCCCACCATGAGCCATTTGTAGCAGATTGCTAAAACTCTTAACTAGGGAAGTAGGAATGAATCCAACCTCTTTTGAGTCATTGATGCTATCATTCAACCCATAGTCTCTACCAATTCATCAAGGGAATAAATCTCTTTGTAATCAAGAGGAGAAGTCAAATGGTCATAGCAGATCTCTAGGAATGTTGCATCTTTTCAAGTAGTCCTTGAAATTAGAGAAGGTACCATAGTTGTGGTCATGTAGCACCAAGATGTGGTAGGTGTAGCAAAAGTTATAAGAGACCACATTAAAAAATCATTTTATGTGCTTGTTGTACCCCTGGTGGACTTAATTAGAACCAGAGATACACATATGTTAGCTAGGACTTTGATCACTCCTGTGACTCATGAGTATGTACTCGATAGATTACTACAGACTAGACAAGTCATGAAAACCCTCTTTGACATCCCTCATGATGTCACTACCATTCAATCCAATCTCATAGCCACTAAAGGAAAGCTGGTCATGGAAAATACTGGGGCATAGCATGCAACAGTAGAGGTACACCAATTGCAACAAGAGCTCATTGCCCTAAGGACCAAAAGAAGGGATCCTTCCCAATTCATTGCACGTAACCAGTTGGAGTAGTTTTGAACAAAGTAGTTGGGCCAATTGATTAAGCAGAATAAAGTAGCTAAATAGGAAAATAAGAAAGTGGTCTAGAGTGCCTTAGCCATTGAAGCCCAAGCATATGCTCATGCAAAGGCACTAACTACTGCTGAGGAAAACAAGTAGCTTACTAGTAACAACAATAGGTTGACCACCATTGAAAAGCAGAAAAACATCTTAGAGGAAAGTATCAACGAGTTGAGGGAGAAACTAGTGAGGGTCAACTAGGACATAAGCAAATTGGCTAAAGAGAACCAAACCCTCTCAATGGAGGAGGTACACAATATATGTTAGAAGCTTGTAATTAAGATAAGCATGCGGTAGAATGAGGTCAAAAAGCAAAAGAAGCTAAAAGAGATTTTTTGGGATTAGATTAACGTGTACAAGAAAATCAATGAAAAAGAAATCTAAATGGCAAAGGCTTGCATCAGTTCCATGTCATCATAGAATCTTGACTAGCAGCCCATCTTGGATAGCTACACCTTGGTCCACTAAATGAAAGTGAAAAATAAGGACTTGTAGATTGTGGATTTGAAGGAGAAAATGGCATTAGCTAACCTTTTTTATGTTAACCTTGCCATATTAACAATAGGTCAGCCTAGAAATGAATTGGAATAGCAAGTAGTAGCCACCTATGCTTTATATGAGAAAGATTTTGTAGATAGGAAAGATGTTCTATAGAAACTCCATGTGGCAAACTCAAAACTAAAAATAATTAACACTCACTACCATGGGCAAAGATATGTAGCTTTAAACCTGGCCAAGAGACTAATAGATTATCACAAATTAAGAGAAAAGGCTAGGGATTTTGAGAAGGAAAAAAGGTTGTTCGTAGCATGTTCTATGAAACCAATCAGATGTTCCCATAGCTACCATGTCCGTGGGATGTACTAGCTCCAACACATATTGGATCATCAACCTAGATGGTGCATGAACTAAGAATGAAGGAGGATAAGTTGCAAGCACTCTTGGATCATTATAAATTCCATAAGCCTGAAGACAAAGGAAAGCAACCAATGGAAGAGCCACCACCTCTAGGAACTACATAGCTTCCCCAATTTTTTTATTTTGTCATGTCTTGTTCATTTTTTTTTATAAAAAAAACACTGGAGGTTGAAATAGTTAGTTGTGTATCTATTAGAGTCAGTCAATAATCTCATACCATCCCAATATTTTGTAAAGAACTTGTTCCTCATTTTTTTAACTTGAGGATGAGTTTTCATTAAATCATGAGGATATGATGAGTCATGTTTTGGTAGGGCTTTGATATTGAAGCTATGTTATTGGGTATCCGATATTGAGGCACAACCTTCAATGCCGGGGATTCGATATCATCTCATCTATGCTAGCCTATAAATATAACACTTGGATGCATGGTTTGTAGATAGATTTTAGATGTAGACATAGAGAAGTTTTGTTAGTTTGTTTCTAGTGCATTCCTATAGTGTGATTTTAAGTGATTCTATGGCATTCTTATTTGAGGATGATGTACTCAGACATGTTACATGTTCGACAATAAAGATTGAGATTACTTCCATCATTATAGCATCCACTTAGCTTTATTATTGTTAATTACTTAAATGCTTAGTTTTTTTGTTAGTTAATGATTATTATTTATTATTTCTATCATTATGAGAAATGAGTACGACCAATTGTAAGTGCTTAAATATAATTACTTGGTAACTTAGTAGTGTTATCATTTGATACACCCAGTAATGGTACACTTGGTAATCCTAGTGGTAATTCCATGAGGTCCAAGGCATGTACAGAAGGTTAGGAATGAATAATGATCATACACAAGTTATTTTAGACTTTACTTTCCATTGTTAATTAGTTAAATAATTGATTTCCTTGTTATCATTAGGAGTAGCACAAGGCCAAAACAACATCAAGAAGCACATGCCTCACTTTAGACTAAATCATACGTGACAAAGCTACCAGTAGTCCAAGTGAGAAGACAACAAACTCTAATCAAGACATAAGGATCTAGATGCCATGACTAGTACCATCCATGGAATTCGATTAGATCACATGTGAACACTTGTGATTTGTATGGTTGAGTGTAGGGGTACTCACCACTCCTCAATGAGCTACCTTGTACTTAATCAACCTAAGGGGCATAAAGCCTATGTGAATAAGTATAATCAGTCCATCAACAAAATGGCTAATTATCTCTTCATCATCATTTGTAGGTGAAGATCAAACTACTCCAACTAAAGAAACTTCTAATCATACTTAGAAATAGTGGGATCACCTTGCTATAGGTTGGACAGTTCTTTGGCCATTGCTCTTCCAAACTCTATCTTTCCTTGAAAGATCTAACAAATTCAACCCACTCAATTTCTATATGCTTCTAACCTCTAGAAATTCTAGTTATTTATCACCGCTCTACCCTTAAGTTCATGGGCAGCCAAACAAGTTTGTTGTACTAAATCATAACCCATGACTTATAAAGCTTCTTTTACCTATTGTAACCACTCTAAAGTTGCTATAGAATCTTCAATACCATCAAAGGTTGATGTTTTTAGTCTCCTAAAATGTAAAAGGTTTGAGATACTTTAGCATTAGGTTGGTTAGGGCTGACCCTATTCAAGGCCTCTTTAACTCTTCTTGAAAGCATCCCTACACCACAAATCTAAGAATACTTATCAAACCTTGAGCTCTGATACTAACTTGTAACACCCTGCTAACAAGGCTTACGCTAGAGAGTTATTACTTAAAGAAGAATAGAAATATACAAAAAGACACAAAAATTCTACTTAGAAAAATCATTGGATGCCAACAAAAATATAGCTAGGAAAGTAGTAGGCATCCACAAATTAGGCACATATGAGTAAAAAAATGTTAAGCAAGAAGAGAAAAACATTGTAAAATACCATGCATAGAAAACATAACCTATCCACTTCTAAAAACTATTTAAAGGCTTATTTTCTAGGCCAAAAATAGTATTAATAAAATACCAAAAAATACTTTGGAATAAAATATGAAGATTACATAATAAGAGAAATACAACATCAAAAAGCATTAGGCTCTAATGATAAAAACTGCTAATAAAAATAACTAAAACTTAACCAATACTGTTGAAATAAATTTTTGACCAAGTTAGGTCTGCACCAAAGATTGGCAAATATAAATACAAATCCTCATAGCCAAACATAAACATCACATAATACAAAAATCTAAGCTAAACATTATAACTTTGAAGAAAAATAAAAAATAGTTGGCAACTTAAAGACTAAAATAAAAATGTATTAAATTAAGATTCTAAGAATTAGATTCTCCATCTAAGTCCTCTTTTTCACCATTAAATAAATCACCTATAAGACACAAAAACACAAGGGGAATCAACTATAAGATTGAGTAGGGAAGATAAGCTATAAATACTCCCTGATGGATTTTAGTTTCAGGCATCATTTTGCTAAAACATTAAGCACAAGGGGTATCTATAAGCAAAGAGTTAGGACCAAAAATACAGACTTATGTAGATCAAATAATAAATAATAACCAAATCAAATAACAAAAAAGACTCCTCCACCACCCATAAAACCCAAACTAAAATCAAAATTAAACAAGTGATACTAAGAAATGCAACCTACATAAGTATCTAGCTACTTACCAAGAAAGATGACTCATGTAAGCATTGTAACATAAATAGGACACTTACTAAGAAAGGAAACCTATGTAAGTATTACTAACCCAAATCCAAGGCTAAATAATTAGAATGTATAGAAATCTAAACTCCTAGAGGTTATTTTAAGCTCCTAAAATTCAAAAAATGTGATCATTTGTTGTTTCTATACTTTTAGGTATTCGAGGAAGCCTTCGAAGCTATAGTTTTTTTTTTTTTACTATTTTCTCCATTTTTTATTGCCCAGAGACCAAGGGTTGCTTTATAAAAGTTGCTTAATTTTTCGAGATGGTTCAAAAATTGACATTAAAAATAGTCAACAATAAAAAATTATTATAAATAAATGCACAAATGGAATGAACTCACTGATGTGTGTGGTAAAGCTAATCACCTTAAAATCTACTTTNTCTTGGTATCCCATAGAACATCCAAGGGCCTTGTAAGGTAAAGAAAAAATTGTGATGTTCTTGCAGGACATACACACATGCCCTTCAAGATAGAAATAAAAAGTTAAATACTTAGATACCTAGGTGAATTCCTTAGGGTTAAAAGATAGATCTCCTCATAGTAAGAATCTATGCTTCACATAGATCATAATAAGTACAAAAAGTGCATAGTATTGATCTTCACAAATCAAGCTCAAATTGGAGCATTAACATAGCAAGTGATAAGTAGAAATCACTTAGATGAATGAATCAATGATATGGAATAATAGATCTAATCACTCAAACCCTAGTACAATGGTGTAACAATGATGGTATGATTTTCAAAAAAACTAATTAATCTTCCAACCCTTTAACCAATGTAAAACCTTACTCAAGTCAAAGTTGGTGTAGGGCGTTTGCACCTCAATAGACCCCAATAAGACCCAATCCATAACTTCCAAGCAGATCTAGCTTAAAAAATACGAATAACATAATAAAATGGAGAAAATCTCCCTTATATTAAGTTAATTCTCAAAATACATAGAAAATACATCAAAGATGAGGATCCAAGCTAAATTCACAACTCTCCCAAGGACCTTAGAGGCCACACTTGCCCCCTCTCAATCCTCAATTGCTCATAATGGAGCCTAAGCTCAAGATAAGACACTTATAAGAGATTCTTCTAAACCCTCTCAAGTGCTCTCTCTTACCTCTTACTCAACTTCCTTGTACAAGTTCTCTTCTTGCACAATCTCTCTTCCCTTAATAACTCTCTCTCTTACCCTCTATTGGGATGTTTTTCCTTTAGCATTTGCACTTCGACCCTTGGCACTTCAACTCTTCTTACTGCACCACTTGGCACTTTGACACTTGGCACTTCGGCCCTTGGCACTTTGCCACTAACAATGGTGAATTACATTAATATTTATAAGCAACCAAAAGCTAAAGACCCTAGAAACATTTCTTCAACTCACCTTGAGGTTCTTTACATGTTTTCTAAGTCTTCTCACCTTTTCCCTAGTTGTTTCTATCTTCTTTGGTTGTTTCCATCTTGCTTTGGCTATTTTCCAAATTACAATTGGTGTTTTCGGAAGTTTCCTCATGCATATGGGTCATCTTTGGCTTTGCTAGGATGTCTACTATTAAATATTTGCTTTTAGAAGAGATGTCTGCTATTTTTGGTAGATGTCTTCTTTGGTCTTTTGAGATGTCTACACTTTAGGTGAGATGACTTAGGGTAGATGTCTATCTTTTTGGGAAGACGTATATCCTGCAAATGCCAAAAATAAAAATGCTTATTTTAATGTCAAGAGCCTCTGGATGCCTCCCAAAAATTCCCCATAGACACTTGAATCTCCTAAACTCATCAAAATCAGCTGAAAACACCTAAAAACATGCCAAAACATCCAAGAATCATCATCAACAAAATCAACTTAAAAAGACACATAAGATGTAGGGTAGAACAATGGAATTGGAAGAGGTGGACCTACACCATATCTTCCACCCTCAAAAATGTCATGCTTCATGATCTTTCACAAGCTAGAAGACACCATGCCTCCATGACTCAACACCATCACAATAATAATGACTCAATGCATTACAAACATGAGAATAAATATCAATGAAGGTTTTGGGTTTGAGCTTTTCTTGCTCATGGGGGCTTGTCCTCATGCCCCACCATGCTTCCTTCATTTGATCATCTCCTTAGAATACTTCCCTTAAATCCCCATGATGAATCAAGCCTAAAACAATTAAAGATAAAGAAAAAGGATTAGGCTTTCTTAATTTGACATCCTTTCTTCTCTTCTTTTTCCTCTACTTCACCTTATTCTTCTTGGTGTTTGGAAGGCTACCACTTAGCTTCCTTTCATCATCACCATGTAGATTACCTTCATGCTGCACTTCCATTTTATAGCAAATACAATCAAATCCAACAACAAACTTCATAAATGTATCATTATTATAACAATAGCAAGCATCTCCAAATTCTTGAAAATCATATCATTATCAATCACATCAATAATGACCTTCTCACAATAACTATTCCAATAGCCATCATCATCAACCAATTTATCATTATTAGTCTTTCTCTTACTAACAAGGACATTAAAATTTACAATATGACTATAAATCTCATCACAATCACCATTATGATTGTGCTCATCATTACCATTGAACAAACCACTACCAAGCTGAAGTGAAAAACTAGCATCCATCACAGTAGCTTCAACATGAGAAACATTACTACCATAAACAAGGTAAATATCATCCTTACTTACCTCTTCATGGCTCCTCCCATTCATCTTTGGTTCAACTTAATCTTCATCATGTGGTAGTCCAATCTCATCTAAGCTTGAAGGTTCAAGATACCAAATAGGAGTTCCCAGTTCCAATGGTTTCTCCTCTTTAAAAGAATCATCAGCAAGCTCTTCAACCTAATTTGGAGGTACCAACTTGAAACGTAAGCTCTCCTTCATATTTTTAACATCAAATTCATTAAAAACATCATTAAAGTAATTATTCTTCCACATACCTTGACTAGAAGATTCACCTCTCTCCCATGAAAGATTCTCAACTTGACTTAGAATATTCTTTCCCTTGTCACAAAGTATAGAACAATTGCCAAAATAATGAGTATCACACCTTCTCATGCTACCTTTAATCCTCCTTGAAGAAGTCCCTTGATCTTTTCCATTCCTTTGGTTTTGATCCTTCACCTCCCATGACTCATAAGGTAGGAACTCATTGATCAGCAACACAAACCATCTTGGACTTTGAAGATCTATTGGTCTCCTTGTTGAAGTTCTTGGTTCCCTCCCTTGAAATCTTTGAGTATTGAGCACTCCCTTACTCAATAACAGATACTTAAAACTCATTTTCTCATTGATCTCTACTTTACTAGATCTTTCATCTTTCTTTCCTTCTTGATGGCTAGAAGATATTCTATCAATTCTCCTCAAAATATTTCCCATGTTAGTCTTGAATTTCCCCATATCCCCTTTTGAAGTTTCTGCAAAATCTTGGTGCTTCTAGATCTTTACTTTGGAAAGAACTTCTTGCATTTTAGCCACAAAAACTTTGAAGGAGTTCTTAAACTCTTGAAGCTCTTGTCTAAGTTCTTGATTTATATTCTTCCTTGGAGTCATACCTAAAGCAACAAGAATAATATCCAAAAGAAAATACAAAAATATCCACAACAATGTTCCTTTCATTCAAAGAGAACACCAAGCTTCAATATAGAAGTATGAAAACCTCCAAACCTTAGTTCTAATACCAATCTAGTGTAGGGCTTTGCACCTCAATAGATCCCAGTATGACCCAATTAATAAATTATTTTTTTCATATGCTCTGATATCAGGGTGGTCACGATGTCGGGTACACAATATTGGGTACACGATATCATGGCCCAAGATGCAATATCGTACATTCGATATCGCAGAGTTACTCCCGAGTTTATAAATACAACACCTAGGCACATAATTGGAAGTACGTTTTTGGTAATCAAGTAGCAAAACTCTTGCAGTTTGTTCATTTGAGAGTTAGAATATTTTCCAAGTGCCCACAACAGGAGGTCTAAGTGTGAATGGATCTTTATTCAAGCATTGATGTACCTGAACACACCATTGTGTTGGTAATGAGGATGAACTCTTTGATCCATTCCTTACAACACTTGAGACTTTCTTTCTTATGCATTTATATATTGTGATTTCATGCAATTTACATTAATGTTATTAATGCAATAATTAATTTTGATCAATCAAGAAAATCAGTAAAATACATAAGCACGACCCTTTCAAACATACGCGTGACACTTGGTAGCTCAGAAATGATTAGTGTTTAACAACCTAGTAGTGTTTACGCAAAGTTCAAGATGTATCCAGGAAGTGGGAATGGTTACTTGTGTTAGGCTAGATTAGACCATAGTCTATTTAGCAATTAATCACTCTTACTTTTACTTTCATCTTTATTCTAGGTGAGTAATTTCATAAAAACACAAAATAACAAAAATATTAGGCCTCAGTCACACGTAACCACATAATTGCATTCCACAAGTGGGATTGGGAAGACAACGAATAGACAACATGCATGCATTGTTTATCTCTAGCATACTTAGTAATTATACTCTGCGGAATTTGACTGGATTGCACATGAACACCTATGATTCATATGGTTGGGCATAGGGGTACCTTGCCACTTATCATTGGCACCATTGCCGGGGACTGTAGTTCTTTGTGTGATATCTAAACCCAATGAAACTTAGTAACCTTGTTGTTCAAACCCTAAGAGTTAAATCCTATGAAAACAAAACTATTATTATTATGAAATTAAATCTTAACTACACACTATTTACAAGTTTATTAACACAAAATATCTTCTTTTCACAGGAGCCCATCTCTGCCTAAGGTAGTTGAGGTACCTCAACAATACCAGGTGGTATATTCTCATCCTGATGAGTATGTACCATACTTTACCTTCATCTTGCATCAAGATGAACTGATGTAGTGACATGATATGGAACACAACATTATGTTGCCACCTAACCAATTTGTTCTAGTAATGCTCTAGCTAATGCTCGCATGACATGAGCTTTAACATCTCCATAGAGAATACGAGATGCGAGATCCTGACTCAAGGAATGATCATCCCACTAAAGCACAAAGATTAAGGGATTGTCAGCTAGAGCATCAACATGAGCTTATGAAGGACAAGGGGTCAAATATTTTTCCACCTCTGCTTGGTCCAATTGATAAAGGTGACCACTTCTTTAGTGATTCCCCTCTCTTTGACTTTGTTCAAAAAGCCCTCAACTAGAATGTACAATCCATAATTCATAATCCACATTCTGGTCAAAATGGATCCAATGATAAAAATGGATTTGGAAAAGCAAATTAAGAAAAGTGGGATAAAGGAGGTCATGATCTTGATCGTGGTCATGCACATTAAAGGAAGGGTGATAGGAATCAGCGCAGAGCAAGTTCCCCTTCTTCTTCTCCTTCATTGTCATTGTCTTCTTCTTCATCTAGTTCAAATCGTGGTCACAAAAAAATTACTGTGATGGAGGTGATCAATGGGACTAGAACAATAGAAGGGACCATTGGGATAGTTGTGACCAAGGACATGGGCAATCCAGAGGGGCCCATCATCAAGAAAGAAGGGCTAGTAGAGAACATTGTAGGCACCATCATCATGGCATTGATGAACCTCTACTTGCTACTCGGGGCATGTTGAATATCGTAGAGGCTGTGAGGATGCCAAAAATGCACATGAAGAACAACTAAATAAAGAGGCTTTATATGAACAACATCCCTTGGCTTGAGGGAGGATATGAGGCTAATCTGCAAAATCATCTTCAAGCCTTTCAAGATGCATGTGCCTTGCAAAATATTGAGAATGAATGGCAAAAGCTAAAATTATTTCCAAGAACACTTATAAAGGAAGCAAAAAATTGATACCAATCCTTGGAACTAGAATCAATCAACCAGTGGAGTACAATGTTGGAATTATTCAATGACAAATATCAAATGTGCTCCCAAGTACCCAATTTAAGGAAAAAAATTCAAGGGTGAAAACAAGGGAATCATGAGCCCTTGGATACTGCTATTGGTTAGTACTACTCTCTATTGCATAGGTGTCTTGGCCATGGATACTCTTAGCTTGATCAATGTCACCTTATCATAGATAGGATGCAATCTAAAACCAAGAAAACCCTTAGCATCTATGCCCAAGGAAGATTGAAAAAGTTAAGCACCTGTCAGATTCAAAAATTAATTGAGTAGGTAGCCAAGGAGGAGGAAGAACTGAGAAATGTGAAAATGCAAAAGAATACAACAGGGACCCTTCTATTTAAAAAAAGGAGGTTCAATTTTGTGATAGTGAGGATGAATTCGCCAGAGATGAGGTGGTTAATCAGAAAACCTTGCCACTCCAGAAATTGTAATCAGAAATTATGGCTAAGGTTGATCAATTATGGGACTCCATGGACAATAGGTTTCAAGCTGTCTTAAAAATTGCTAAAGAGTCTAAGGAGCAAAGTGGTGAGTGTGAGCGTCAAAAGCATAAGGAGGCTGAACGTGCCATATCTAAAGGTAAAGGTAAAATGGTTGCGATAGAGATGGCTGTGAAAAGTGACTTAGATGATGATGGTGGGTGTGATGTTTGCCAATATGAACATCCTAAGGGATGTTGTGCAATTGTATTACACTTGCAGGAATCTAGGATGTATGCCTTACATCCACAACTTGCACAAAGGCAAACACCCAAAATATTTTCTTATCCACAAGGCAATCCTCAACAATTCCACCAACCACAGTAGTATTATCCAAGTGAAATTTCTCTGCAACCCTATAAATTATGCTACAAGTGGCAACAATCATAATCATGGGTGTTGCCACCTCCAAGGTAGCAGTACCCTTACTGACAACTAGATCCCTACGGTTACTATGTTCAACAACCTTCATCTCCAAGGGACTCCTATTGCCACTTACCAACCTCACCACTATCCTCCCAAAACATACCAATCACCCTCTCCATGGAGGGATTCCACCTACTATCCTCATGTACCTCTTTTTCCACCTACTCCATCTATGCAGGGTGAATTTCCTACACAATGACAACAAAGGAATGCTACGAGGATAGTTAACTTGCAATCAATTAACCCATCACATGGGGTTGGAACCACAAATAAAGAAAAGACCCTTCTTCTGACCTTGTAGTCCACCAAAGCCCTCAGACACATCAGTGGTTGGTAACCCTACTCCTCCACCTTCTTCTATTTCCTCTTTATCCAAGTCCCCTTCAAACCAAAATCCTTCTCGAATCCATACTAGAATGTTGACACATGCTGTATCTAATTGAATTCGAGTGGGTAACTTGCCCAAAAAATTAGTTGATCCTGGGAGTCCCCTAGTTTACTTGTAAATTGTTAGGAATAAGCCTTGTAAAGCTCTTCCTCACTTTGGTTATGGTGTTAATTTGATCTTGCATGAGATGTACACAATGTGAAACCTTCCTCCCTTGAAGAAGAGCAACATCTGGCTAGAACTAGTAAACTAGTCCATCACTGTTCCATTGGGATTGGTTGAGGACATCATCACCACCATTTGTGGTTAGTCATATCCCGTTGATTTCCTAGTAATCAAAGTGGAGAACTACAAGGGGGACTTTCCAATCATTATGGGAAGGGCATGGTTAAGTATTGTTGATGCTAAAATGGATATTAGAGATATTTCCTTAGAAATATCAAAAGAAAATGAGTTCCATGTATCGTGTACAATGATTCAAGGTGCCATTGTGTGTAGAAGTTATGGTCAGTAAAGCAAATATATATCTCTACATGCAAGCAATGTGCACTAGAGGCTAAGATCTAGAGATGTTTGTATGCAGCAACTACAAAAAAAGAAGACACCCAATGGCTAACAACTAATGCTAGCAGTAGTACATTATACATGGAACCTACTGAGGGCCTAATGTACGAATATGTTGCAAGTATGGATGAACTCGAGCAAGTTCATCACCAACTCTCTGAAGAAGCAAATGATGATGTCAATTGGAGTGAGCTAGAAATTCCTAACAATTTTAAATAAGAGCCCCTTGAATTGAAGATGCTACCAGCTATAATGGAGTACATATTTTTGAAAAATGGGAGGGTGGTTATTAGTAATGCTAAGCTTGCTGCAAAATAGAAGAAAAATTTGTTGAAAAGTGGTTAGTAGCCTTTGCTTGGTCATATTCCAAACTCACTAGGATAGATCTAAGAATATGTTAGCACCAGATATATACCGACCCTACCATTAAGCCAAAACAACAATTGCAGTAGTGTTTAAATCACAAATTAAAGAAAATTATCAAATAGGAGATTGAACAACTCCTCAAAATCAGATTCATCTACCTTTTCGCAGATCATGAGTGGGTCATTCCACTCATGATCATACTCAAGAAAGAAGGCAAATGATGGATGTGCATTAATTTATGGCTACTCAACATGGTAATTTTCAAGGATCATTTTTCATTGCCTTTCGTTGACCAAGTGCCAGACATCATTTTTGGGCACTGCTACTATAGCTTTCTGGATGATTATAGTGGCTATAACCAAATCCATATTACACTAGAAGACTGGGTAAAGATAATTTTCACAAGTCCTTGGGGGACTTTTGCTTACCGTTAAATGTCATTTGGTCTATGTAATGCCCTAGCCACATTTCAATGATTAGTTCTCAGCATTTTCCAACAATAGATTGGTAGTAAGGTAGAAGTTTTTATGGATGATTTTTCTACCTACAAAGCTATGTTTGAGCAAGTCCTAGATCATCTTGAACAGGTGTTGAAGAGATATGTCAAAACAAACCTTTGAATCAATTGGAAAAAGAGCCATCTTATGGTCTAGGAAGGCATAGTCTTGAGGTATCGCATTTCAAAAGAAAGAATCGAGGTCAACCCTAAGAAAATAAGGGTCATCCAAGCAATAGCCCGTCAACCCAAAACAATCAAAGAAGTATGGTCATTCCTTGGTCATGCTAGCTATTACTGGCACCTCATCGAGAATTTTTCCAAAATTGCCAAGCTGTTGGTAAAATTGACAAAGAAGATTGTATCGTTCATCTGGACCCCTACATGAACAGCGTGTATCCATGGCTACTCAAGTGTTGCCCTGTCAACATGGAAGAGCAAGACTGGCAGGTATGGGAGATAGAGGGATATAGCTGGAAACAGGTTCGGGGAAGATGCAAAATGCATTATGGATGGTAGGGGTATGAAATACGCGGTCAACAGGAATGCTTTCAGATGAGCGTAGCGCGTCAGCCTGAGGTTTCTCTGTTACCGATTATTGTAGGAATGCATGCAAAAGAAGCGTTGCGCATCACTTTTTGCGATGTCTCTGCTAGCGTGGGTGCGGCAAATGAATACTTGCGTATGTGGGTTTTGCGTATGGGAACTGGGTGGTGGGGATGAAGGAAACAAGAGTTAAAGGTAGGATTGTGCAAGGTATAGACATGCAGAGCTACATGGTTGGGCAAACCTGAGCAGCCATTTCAACACGATGTTGTACTTCACCGCTCAGATGGACGCACCTTTGGACAACATCCTCCAAGGCAAGTAACCTGCAACCACAAAAGAAAACAAAGGACACCATTGCTCATGAACCAAAGGCGAGCTTCTTGAAACCAACGCTGTCTAATGTTAGATAAATGGACTGTAAAGAAGGAGCCGGAGCACGCGGGTGGAGCCGCCAATCCTGATGATTTGGCGCTGCATATCTTCGCCAAAAAGGCATCAGACACAGTGCAGCTAACTGGCTGCACCAGGAACCGGCCAGATGAATCTGAGAGGTCGGCGTCCGATAGCGATGATTGGCGGAGATTCCTGGGGCCGTGGCCGTCGAGGATTTCGTCGGGGGTCCGACTGGCGAGGCTAAACTCTCAGAGGTGGCACCACTGCGGCGGGTGCGGTGGCGGCATCTCCGAGGGATCAGTAACATGCCTCTTTGCTTATCCGAGGAATCAGTAGGATGCCGGTGGGGTGGCGACATTGGGACTGTTTCAGTGTCCCACCCCGTCTGTTGTGTAGCTACACAAGAATGATCATGCTCGCTTGAACATGGTAGCGATCTGTACATCCCAGTTTTAAGTCCCAGTAGACTGCCATTACTGGTTTTAAGTCCCAGCAGACCATGGTCCCAGTATAAAGTCCGGGCAGACCGAGAGGCGCTAGTTTTACATCGTAGCGGACGGTGGTAAGGCTGGTTTATCATCTTAGAAGACCATGCTGTGGATGTCAGTTTTATGTCATGNGCTAGATGAAATACCGCTTCGAGTATACATGATTTACAGGGTTTGCTAATTCGTTGCCATTGGCGTCTGCTAATTTGAACGCTCCGTTTCCATACACGTCGACCACCAAGAAAGGGCCTTCCCAGTTTGCAAAGAACTTGCCTACTGGTTCACGCACAGCCTTGAGAACAAGATCTCCTTTCTTAATCGGGCGTTGTTGAAGGTTGTGGCGATGTTTCTGGCGCTGTTTGTCCTAATATTTCTCAATCATATCAAGAGCCTGAATCCGCTTCTCTTCTACTAAATCCAGATCTGTGATTCAAGACTCGGTGTGTTGAGCCTCATTTATAATCGCGGAGAGGACCATTCTCAGAGAAGGGATTTGCAACTCGAGAGGGAACACTGCTTCAGATCCGTAAACCAGGCTATAGGGCGTACTACCCGTAGTTGTCCTACATGTAGTACGGTATGCCCATAGCACATAGAGGATCTGTTCATGCCATAGCCTTTTGTTGTCGTCGAGAATTTTCTTGAGCAGATTGATGACTATTTTGTTTGATGCTTCAGCTTGGCCATTCGCCTGCGGGTAATAGGGAGAGGAAAAAGACTGTCTAATGCCTAGGTTGTCACAGAAGGATTTGGTATCCGC
>MNCI01000668.1:219513-239569 GCA_015680685.1 Gnetum montanum | reverse complement strand
GAGAAAGTCAAGAGAGAGGACAAGGGCATGAACGAAGGGAAAGTAGGGAACAACGTAGACATCATAGACGTCATGAAAGAGATGATCATGACGAACCCCTACTTGCCACCCGAAGTATGCTCGATATAATGGAGGTAGTGAGAATACTAACAAGGCATTTAAAAGATAGTCGGATCAAGCGTTTAGACATGAAAAATATCCCACGCTTTGAAGGGGGATACAACACTGATCTGCAACATCATTTATAGGCATTCCATGATGCCTGTGCCTTGAAAAACATAGAGAATGAGTGGTAGAAACTCAAGTTATTTCCAGGACACTCACAAAGGAAGCAGAGAGTTGGTACTGGTCCTTAGAACTGAAAACCATTAGGAGGTGTAGTACGATGTTAGAACTCTTCAACGATAAGTATCAAACGTACTTCAGAGTGTCTAATATGGGTAAGCAGATCCAAAGATGGAAGCAAGGTAATCATGAACCCTTAGATGCTACCATGGGCCACTACTATGCATTTTTACATCATTGCCCAGGCCATGATTACACACAGCGGGATTAACTCCGCCACATTGTAGATGGGCTAAGGTATGAAACTAGGAGAACCCTTGGGACTTATGCCCAAGGAAGATTATCAAAACTTAGATCCCGTGAAGTTCATTGCTTGTTGGAGCAAGTAGCTAAAGAAGAAGGTGAACTATGAAAAAGAGAGTGTGTAGAAGAATACAACCGTGATCCCTCTCTTTGAAAGAAGGCGGTGAAATTTTGTGATGAAGAGGATGAATCACCACTTGAAGAGTTGGTGAACAGAAAAACCTTACTGATTCAAAAGCTAACAATAGAAGTATTGGCTAAGGTGGACCAATTGTGGGATTCCTTAGACTCTAGACTTGAAACTATCCTAAAAATTGTAGAGGAGTCTGAGGAACGAAGTAGTGATAAGAACAAGACAAAGTGGAGAGATTCAGGCCCTGCACATAACAAGGGTAAGGGAAAAATTCCTATCTCCGATGAGGTTGTGAATTTAGACATAGACGATGATGGTGGATGTGATATTTTCCAATATAACCATCCTAAGGGATGTTGTCCAATCATCTCACATCTATAGGAGTCTGGGGTGTATGCACTCAACCCAAGACTCAACAAACAACAAACACCCCTAAGGTTACCTTATCCTCAAGGTAACCCAAGGCAGTTCCACCAACCATTAAAGTACTATCCAAGTGGAACTTCCCCACAACCCATCGGGCAACATCAGCAGTGGCAACACCCACAGTCATGGGGGATGCCACCGCCGAAACAACAGTACCCTTACCAACAACCTAATCCTTATGGCTATTATGTGCAGCAGCCGGTTTCTCCAAGTGACTCTATGGGTCATACAACTCCCCAATGTCACTACCAAGTTCAGGAGTACTTTAGAAGGACTCCTTATCCTCTGAGAGACATTCCACTTTCATTCCATCTGTCAACTCCATCTGCACCTCTTCCACCTGTAGTTCCCATACAACCTACTCCAACAATGCAAGGGGAGCTCCCCACTCAACCGTAGCAACGTAACGCTGCAAGAGCTGTAAACATTCAACCTGCTACTCGTTCTAACAACCGTAAAAAGAGAAGACCTTTCTTCAGAACCAAAAGCCTAGACAAGCTTTCACAACAACAAGCGGTTGAGTCCATAACCACTTCTCCAACATACAAGACTCCGGATCACCCTTCCGTCCAACAACAGAGCTTAATGCATACGATTATGTTAACACATACCATAATTGACTGGATCAAGGTAGGCCACCTTCCTAGGAGACTCTCTAATCTTGAAAGCCCCTTAATCTATCTAAAAATCACTGGGAATGAACCACATAAGTCTCTTCTTAACTCAGGTTCCGGAGTCAACTTAATATCACGAGAGATGTATCAAGCCTGGAACCTGCCCCAGCTTAAGAAGAGCAACATTCAACTAGAGCTAGCAAACCAGTCCATCACCATTCCTTTGGGATTGGTAGAGGAAATTTTTCCCACTATGTGTGGTTGGTCTTACCCAGCTGACTTCCTGGTGATAGAAGTTAACAACAACAAAGGGGACTTCCCAATTATAATGGGAAGGCCATGGCTAAGTACAATAGATGTGTACCTAGGGATCTGCAATCTTTCCTTGAAAATATCTAAGGTAAATATTTATGGAAAGATCGAGAAGAAGAAAGTTCCATGCATCACATACAGTGATTCATCAGGTGATGACATGGAGGAATGCACAACATCTCCTCCATGCAATAGGTGTGCCCTTAAAACTATAAGACAAAGATGCCTATATGTAGTAACCACACAAGTAGTAGACACCCCGTGGTTGACAGCTACTCAAAAGAGCAACTGAAAAGCATGCATGGAACGAACTGGGGAAATAACCCATGCCAACAACGAAGGCATAGACACATTGGAATATGAGCGTCGCCAACTTCCACCCCTTAATCTAAGAACATCAGTTAGGAGAAGTTGGGCACTTCTACAAAATTCAAACAAACGCTCATTATTTCATATCTCTCCCTTTCCATTCAGTCATGCGAGAGATGGCCACCTATGCTAATCATTTGGGGTCCTCAATTCTTTTTAGTTTTTGTTTTACATGTTTTCGTTTTCCACGTTTTTGTTTTACACCTTTTTTTTACACCNCACCCAATAAGTGTTCTTCATGATGGTATGAACTATGTTTCTATTGATTGCTAATGTTTGGTTTTTACCTTTAAGTCATGATGTTGATACTAAGATATGTTTCTTTTAATATGGTAGGCAATGAGTTCACTTCATCCATTCATCCACCAGTTTCTATGGTCTCTCTCGGCTTGGAAATGTACAGTCCCTTCTAAATAAGAAGTATAATGAATTGGTGATTGGGTATTTCTCAAACTAAGGAAGGACTTAAGGATTAAAAAGGGTATGACTTCAAGGAAACTTGATGCATTTGTGTTGGCCATTCTCTTGGGTTCTTAGATGTTTTCTTCTTGAGTTTTCTTACCGTTTCGACGTCACCCAATTATCGGAAGCTAAGTAAATAAAAATAACAAGTCTTTCCATGGTGTGGTTCTCACGCATAAACATATAAAAACAAAAAAAAAGTGAGAATTCAAAGCACACCCCTTAGAAAAAATAATCATTTGGGCTACAAGCATTGGTTATGGAACTCAAAATAAAATGTTCCCTCTAACTCAGGCCCTTCTCGCTTCCCATTCTCTCCTCCTTGTTGTTTCATCGGAATGGTGGTGGCTCTTTGAAGATGCATTCTTGTTACTTCAAGAGGATGGATTAGCTGAATGCATTAATGTGAAGTCACTAGATGTGGTTTGTTTGAGGCTGGACTTGGAATGAGATTTGTTAACTCACATTAATCATGAAACACACAAGGGGCTGTACACCACCTTGTTCTTGGGATTCCATTCCATTCTCTTCTCTCCATCCTTCTCTCCATTTTTCACCTCATTGTCGGTTGTATCATTAGTGTATATTTTGGTTGACGCATTGTTTTCTTTTTGGTAAACTCTCACAGTTAAGACTTTAACTCTTGTTCCAAATGACATTCTCAGAGCCTATGGACTCTCTGAATGTGGGTTTGTCAGGGCATTAAGGGCATGAGCCTGCTTTGGGGAGGACCCACTGACATTCCTATTTGGTACACCAATTAACATCTTTTTCCTAACATTTTTGCAATCTATTTTATTTTGTTCATTTCCATCTTGACATCCATCTCATTGATGTCATAGTTGTCCCTTTTTATCTATCTTTCTTATTCCTTTTCTTTCTCTATTCTAACACTACCAGAGGTTCGCGATTAGTCATGGGGGTACGGGGCCCAATTTTTTCAATTTTTTTCGATTTTCTCCTAGCCCCGATTTTTTCAATTTTTTCCTAACCCCTACATCTTTAGTAGTCATCATTAATATATCTCCAAATCTGTATCAGCCATACCACAACCTAGCCAATTGACTTACACCGAAGCAAGATATCAATTACATGATGATATAATTACCCTTGCTAATAAAAGACTGTGTTGTGTGTGCAGATGACGATCATGCAACAATGGATTAGATTTGAAGGGAACACTTGGAATGGAGCGATGCTCAAACAGTTATGCAAGGAGCAAGATCGATGGTGTACTTACATATGGACAACGAAAGATGCAATCTTGGCATTGGCAGTAGCAAAACTTCTTTCTCTCTCTCTTTCTCAAGCTGCCAAATGAGGCCTGATGTCAATGTAATAAGGTGTTCACCCTTGTTGTCATGAACACCAGTTTTGTTGTGTCTTGTAATGATGATCCATTCACATGTCATCCCATTAGTTCCATTAAGTCAATAATCCCATACCTTCTCGATATTATTGTAAAGAACTTGAGGATGAGTTTTCATTTAGTCATTGGGGTATGATGGGACACGATATCGCATGGGCCGTGATATTTCATCCCTCGCGATATCGCGTACACAATATCGCATCATCCCTTGTGATATCACGTATGCGATATCGTAGTGCGCCGTCATATCTATAAATAAGAGGCGACTCTCCCTTGTTTCATCATCCTAGGCTAGATAGTAGGGAAACTCTGGAAAATTGATCACTCCAGAGATAGAATATTTTCCATGTGCCCACAGTAGGATTCCTAAAGTGAACGGATCTTTATTCGAGCAAACATTGTACCTGAACACAAGTTTGTGTACGACAATAAAGACGAGCTTCTTGGATAAACCTTGTAGTGCATGGAATAGGCTAATTAGGACTTTTATTTATTGTTATTTACTATTTTCCATTTAAATGCTTTATTAGGAATTAAATCTTGCTCAACCCTTCTCTCCTAATTAAGTGCCTTAGTATGACCGCTTCGAGCATATGCGTTACGCGTGGTGATCCCAGCAATGACTAACATTTGGTAACCACGGTTGCATTGGTTCAGGGTGTGTACAATAAGTGGGAACAAATGCTGACGCTAAGTTAATTTAGACTTAGTTCGTTAGTTAGAGTTAGTAATTAGTCTCTTAAACCCTTCACCTCACTAGCATAGGAGATAAAATTGAAAAAGATATAAAAATCATATACCTTAGACTTACTTAACCATACACCGTGACAAATACAAGTAAGTCTGGGAAGACAACAAATAATTAACCTTAAGTGTTCCATGAGGCATGTAGGCACGTAGTCTATGGAGTTCGATCGGATCACACGTATTACGCTCGTATTCGTATGGTTGAGTGTAGGGGTACCTTGTCACTCATCACTTGTACTTGAATCTCAATACAAATTACAATTAAGAAAATGATGTTACAATGATAGATATTTTTATGAACGGTACTTGAACAATTCCCAAGAATTTGACATCTTATAGCCTCAAAGTTTTTAAAAACTCCTTAGAATTCATGCAACGACTACCAAATGACTATTATAGATGTCTACTTTGAAGTTGGGACGTCTAACTACGATTGATCTCAATTCAAGAGAGACGTTTATCTAGCAGGTAGGACATCTCCAGTGATATGTCTACTGTTAGAGATAGATGTCTGCTATTTTTTTAAGATGTCTCATCAACTTTTGAACTTTCAATATTGAGGCTTTCTCTTATCAAACTATCTTCTTGGTAGTCCTTGGAGAATCTTAATTTGACTTGTAGACTTTGTTTTTATCCTTGCTCTCATCTTGTCCATGTAGTCTTCATTTTGACATCTTGATGTAGATCTCATTTTCTTAAGTTATTAGATCTCTTCATGGAGTTTTGGTTCATATCCTAAAAAATCATTAGCCACTACAAACATTCTATGTTCTCCATTTTCTTTAAGGTTTTGACATACCAAAAGGTCAACAATCTACCACTTTTTGGTAATGTCCAAAACTTAAGAAAATGGGTTAGTAAATATTATGGCATATACATTAAATAATATCAAATGAAAAAAAATTAAGCCATATCAATTCCAATGGCAGCCAAGGGTATTGCTAAGATAAGAATATAAGGCCTCAAGATAATAGGTTCACCATAAGAAGGACTAATCAAAACAAGAGATCTCTGTAAACTTTCCAAGGATCAACCTGTCTTTATAACATAACATATACAAAAACATGAAGTTCACAAAGACTGTTCATACATAAGCACATCACATATAGGATCCATAATAGACTACTACTATCCATCCACAATGTACAAGTGCATACAAACCACAAAATATTTAAAATTCTCCCATGTTTTGAACATCATTCAAAAGGAGGGGCCAACAAAGGATCCTGATCGTTGACCTCAATAACCTCATCAAATTCATCATTAGAAGCAGCTACTACACAAGAAGGGTTGTAGGTCTCCTCATCATCATCATCACTACTAGTGCTAGAATTGATGCTAGGGATGTGCTACTCATCATCATCATCTAAACAAGAAGCATGGACTAGAGCCCTCCTAGGATGAAGCTTCACCCAGAACTATGATGAAGTGGGTGGATGAGATAGGGCCTACTGAGAAGATAAGGAAGTACCCTTCCTTTGATAAGTGATGAGGTCCACTAGTCTCATCTGAGAAGAAGGCCAAAAAATGCTCTCCATGACCTACTACTCAAAAGTCTACGGAGCATCATCATGAGGATGAGAACTAGGTCCAAGTTGCATAGGATTAGGAATCATCCCTAGACTTGTGTGGACGATGCATCAAGCTCCTCAAAATCATATGCATTTCCCACGTCATAAGCCTAGGAAGGCCCAACAGTTGCTAAGTACCTAGCTAAGGCTAAACAGTCCTCATTATCTGATATGGAAGGAGTGGTGATCTTCTCAAACTACTGTCCATTTCGAGGAAGAGGTACACCAAATACATCCATTCTCTTACAAAGGTAAGAGAGGTTCCTGCCAATCATTCCAATAATATGAGTAAAGGACTTGAGAAGCTTCATAAGGGAGGATCTCATCTAGCTACTAACTGATTTTGACCTTCTCAACTAAGGAGAGGCTCAAGATGGTGATGTATATCCCTTCTTCCTTGATTTTTGAGGCCTGGTGTTGGGTTCTATTACTCCAGTATGGATGAAGCTCCTCTTCTCTAAATACTCATCAAGGCTCCTCTTACCTTTAAGAAAAGGCATATCAGGAATGGGAACACCTCTCTAATGAGGTGAGGATGCCCAAAGATTCTCTTCCTGGTGAATAGAACCAATATGTCTTAATAGAGAATATGACCCAATTCCAAAGGTTGATTAGTGAAAAGGCAATAAAAACTAAATGCTTGGGCTAGCAAAAAATAGTGATAACTTCCCCCTTGTACAATAATATTATATAAAAAATGAGAGAGAGTACGGAAGCATCCAAAGCCATCTAACTCCTAAGAATTTTCCCACCACATAAAGACACAAACTACCTAAATAATTCATTACAAAATTCATCTTGGAAAATAGGAATCACACCATTCATAAAAAATATCAATCATAGAATGAATGGTGATCCTATGAACATCAACACTAGATATCCCAAGAATTACATTTATAACTTAAGGAGAAACCTCAATCAACATCCCCCAACCATGGAAGTAAAAGCCCTAACAGATGCATTCATAATGATAATATTGCTATAGAATTATCTTATGAGAAATTTAGGAACACAAAAATTCATGGAAATAAATGAAACCTAGTTAAATTACTAAAAGCAATTAATTCTTTTTGATGATGCTCATAGAAGCAAAGAGAATGTTTAGAAGCAATAGAGATAGTTTGAGTTACCTCAAACTGATGTTGGGCATCAATGTATTGACATTGAGGAGTATATGTGCCTACAACATTGGAGGAAGATTCCTTGGACTTCTTGCTTTTCCTTGGTAGCTGCCTGAACATTTCAATCTTGTTGCGGGCCATTAATTTGGAGGGAAAATGCACAAGTCATTGCTATTGGAAAAGTCCTGGTCATCTACCCTCAATTGTCTAAGCTTGGACATGGAAGAATGAAGGTTTGGATTTATATAATTATGACTATTGATGGTTTTTAATGAAAAGATAGATATCTACTTTGAGGTATAAATGTCTATGCTATGTCTACCATGAACTCAAGTAGACATCTAACTTGGAAAGTAGATGTCTATGAGTAGACGTCTAACTTCTCATATAAATGTCTAATGGTAGACATCTATAGGTAGACATCTTAGCAAGAAATGTTTAGGGGATGGCTGCTAAGAATTATAGTCTTAAGAGATAAACAAAGTAAAATGAAGACTTACCTCTATCTACCTAGCTTGCTAAAGGAAATAAAGATGCCTAAGATTCTTGAGAATAAGATTCTTCTTTTAAAGTACCTCCTCTCATACAAATTTCTTCTATTTCTAAAGATTGGCTCCATTTCAAAAATTTTTTGAAGAGGATTATCTCACTATGTTCCTTCTGCTTGATTCTCCCTATCTTTTTGACTTCCTTGTCCTTTTGATTTGTTCTTCCTTTCTTCTTGTCTTGCAAGGTTTCCTTTCTAAGTACATTTGGATAAGACCAAGGATTTTTGCAATATGACTAGGTGTTCATGTGAGAATACTTTAAATTGCAATCTCATTTCTTATGCCCAAATATATTACAATAATAACATCTAATCCTTTTATTTTTATTAAAGCTATCAAACCTTGGAGTTGCTCTTTTTTTGGATGTAGTACTAATAGTTACCTCAATCTTTGAAATAGCCTCTTGTTTGGATGAATTTTTTGTATATTCTTATTATTTTTGATAGCATCCTAGTCCACTTTTATCATGTGAACTTCTTCATTACCTAAGAACTATCTAGAGTGATTCTTTTCCTTTGACTAGCTTCTCATTTACAAGTTTAGCATTTGCAAGTTCTTCCTTAATCTGCTCATAGGACAAGGTTAGTTTTTTATTCTCAATCCTTAGGTTTGATTTTTCGTTTGTGAGGTCCAAAAATTTTATATTTAATAAGGAGAAATCTTAATTCTTGTTCTTTAATTCCTTATTTAATTTTATATAATGATTTTGAAGAGATAAAATTTCATTGCACAAGAGGTCATACCTTTTATCATTAGTTTCCATTTGATCATCATCATTAGATAAGCTAGCATCATCATCTTTGAGAGCCATGCATATGAGATATGAATCCTCTAAAGTGTCATCCTCCTCTTCTTCACTTTGTTCTCCATCATCTCAACTAGTGTAAATATTTATCTTTTTCATGTTCGCTTCAATTTTATCTCTTTGTTACAACCTACTAGTGATAGGACATTCAAGGGTGACATGGCCTCTTCCATCACATACCCAAAATTCTATTGAAAAAGCATCAAAGTTTGAATTTGAAAAATTTTTACCTTTATCTTTACCTTTCGTGTTGAATTGGTTGGGGCCTAGTTGATTGAAGCTCGTTCCTTTTCTTACTAGAAGATTTTGAACTCTTCTTAATAAAAGAGCTATTTCTTCTTCATTGTTCATTTCTTGATCAACTGGATCCTTCTCTTTTGATGTTAAATTCAAGGCAATAGGCTTTTCCTTTATCACTTCTTCACTTATGAGAATTATTTCATAAGTCATAAGAGCACTTTGGAGTTCTTCAAATTTTAGGACCAAAAAATCTCTAATTTCTTCCATAGCTGTACCCTTAGGTCTAAATTTAGGTTATAATGTTTTAATCATTTTTATAATTACATCACTTTTAGGAAAGTCCTTATCTATACCCCTAATTACTACAACAAGATCATTTTCCCTAGAAAAATATTCCTTCATCTTTTCACCTTACTTCATCTTAAGTTTAACATATTTACTTTGTAAGACTAAAAGTTTTGATTATTTGACTATAGATGTGCCCTCATAGGTAGCCTCTAAGGTTTTCAAATTTCCTTAGCAATCTCACACCTAGCTAATCTATTAAATTTAGATTTATTTAATGCACAATATAAATAATTTTTTGCTTTAAAATCATACATAAACTTATCTCTTTCTTTAGGCATTCATTTGTTCCATGGCTTGAGAACTTTTGACGCACTATTAATGGGTGGTGTGTAGCCTTCAAGGATTGACTCCCATATCTCAAATTCTATGGACTCAAATAAGCCTTTCATCCTTTCCTTCCAATATGCAAAGTCAAGCCCATTGAACAATAGTGGCTTTGTGTAGGATGTTCCCTCCATAGTTCACTCTTGAAAGTTGAAGCACAAACTTGGGAGTACCAAGCTCTAATACCACTTGTGGATCAAGGACTTAAAAGGGGGTTGAATAAGTTTCCCAATCAAAATTACACCAACCATAAAAACACACTAAATTTTACATGGTTTCCTAACTTGGGTACATCCACACTTGGAGGGTAGAATCCATGCACATCTCTAAACTTTATTTCTTCTAAAAAATTTGGTTTGAAGGGCACCACACCCTATACAAGCTCTAAGATCTACTCTGGATAATTTCATCATTGTGAAACCACTTGATCTCACAAGGTTCTAACAAGCTTAAAATGTGATTGTAAGGATCCCACAACTTTTACAAAATTGATCTCCACTCTAAAGTATTTTGACACTGCAAAACTACTCAATCCCACAAGATCCCGAGAAGCTCAATATGGATGCCTTCTCATAAGAAGCACATTAACCCTACAAGGCTACAAGAAAGAAAGAAAAGAAATAAAGAAAGAATGTAACTAAATTTACAAATCCTTATACTTAAATCTTAGTAGAAATTACAATTAAATAAATGATATTACAAAGATGAGCAAGAATAGAATTTCTTAGAATAGATACTGATAGATCTTTTTGTGAACAGTACTTACCCAATTCCCAAGAATTTGACATCATCTTATAGTCTCAAAGTTTCTAAAAACTCTTTGAAATTCATGTAATGACTACCAAATGACTAGTGTAGATGTCTACTTCAATGTTAGAACATCTAACTAAGATTGGCCTCAATTCAGGAGAGACATCTATCTAGCAAGTGGAACATCTACAATGAGATGTCTACTATTAGAGATAGATGTTTGCTATTTTTTCAAGATGTCTCCTCAACTTTTGGACTTTTAATTCTAAGACTTTCTCTTGTCAAATTGTCTTATTGGAAGTCCTTGGAGCATTTTCATTTGACTTGTAGACTTTGTTTTCATCCTTGCTCTCATATTGCTCATGTAGTCTTCATTTTGACATCTTCATATAGATCTCATTTCCTTGAGTTCTCAAGTCTCTTCATGAAGTTCTTGTTCATGTCCTACAAAATCATTATCCACTATAAAAATTCTATATTCTCCATTTTCCTTAAGGTTTTGACATACCAAAAGGTCAAAAAAAATATGTTTATTTCTTTCAAACCATATTTTATATTATACATAAATAGAAAGTGTGTCACACACTCTTTTTTTTTTAATTGTTTATAATAAGAGTTTTTATATCTTTTCTAGTTAGAAAAAAAACTTACCATACAAAAGAAACTAGATCCTAGTCTAGCCTAGGGTAATGAATGTCCCTTTGCAACTTACCATACACGTCATAAACTCACACATCCACTATTGGGATTACCAAGTGATGAGCAGTAGGTACCCCCTATGCCAAACCATATGAATCACAAGTATTCACATGTAATCCAGTAGAATTATATAGATGGAACTAGTGTGGAATCTAGATTGTTAAGCATTGATTGTAGGTCATTGTCTTCTCACTTGGACTAGTGGTAGCTTTATGATGTATGGTTTAGTCCAAAATAAGGCATATGATTATGATGTTGTTGGGGCCTTAAACTAACCTTAACAATAACATAGAAACTAATTATATAATCTAATTAATAATAAGAAGATAAATTCTAAGCCAGCCTAAGGGCAATGAGTGCTCATTCTCAACTTGTCATACATATCCTGAACTCACATACCCACTACTAAGATTACCAAGTGTTATGCTACTAGATGAACCAAGAAATAATGCTACTGGGGTTACCAAGTGAATAGGTGTTTATGCTTGAAACTGGTTGTGCTCATTGCTTCAATTGATTAACATGCATGAAAATGTATATACTAACTAATTATATTGAAAATAAATTGCATTGAAGATAAATCCATTCTAAGTCAAAGTGCTGCAATGAATATGAATCAATCTTGATATTATTACTATTCATGGAATGTGTCTAGGTATAATGCCACTCGAATAAGACTTCATACAATTAACTCAAATCCACATTGGGGGCACTCACTGATTATTCTCTAGGATTATAGAATAAAACTACAAAAGCCTTGCTACACTACTAACCAAATGGTGCCAAATATGCGATGGTTGCTCACATATTTAGAGGCAAATACAAGCATTGTGTCGATGGGGATGCATTAACACATTTAGTTGCGTCAATGGGCATGTGTCAATGCATCTCAGATGTGTTGCCCATTAATGCATCAATGCATTTCCATTCACACATGCATCGATGCATCTAAGATGCATTGACGGGGATGCATCAACGAAGTTGCCTAACATATCATGTCTCATCACCAAGTATTATACCACTCGGCAAACCAAATAATAGCACTAGTAAAATTACCAAGTGAATGTGTGTTTATAGTCAAAGTTGGTTGCACTCATTTTACCAAGTTACCAATGTGTGTAGAATAATAAATTATTAAGTTAAGTGTGTTAGAAAGTAAAGAACATGCAAAATAAGTTGTACTTAAAATAGATCTAAATTAAATCAAAGTTCTATAATGGAAGAGAATCAATCTCAATTTTTATATCATTCATGTAACATGTTCACATATGTTCTACTTAAATAAAGATATCCAATAGTTGACTCAAAACCATGCTATAGGCACTTACTCACTGATGAGCTATGTTTTGTAGGGTTGCAATATCGGGTATCTGATATAGGGGCCATGATGTTGGATATCCAATATCAGGGCACAACCTCTAATGTTAAGGATCCAATATCATCTCTTTCATGCTAGCCTATAAATACCAAACTTGGGTGCACAGTTGGGGTATAGAAGAGAGATAGATAGATTCATAGATTTTGATAGATTTCAAGTTTTGTTAGTTTCCAGTGCATCCTTGTAGTGTGATGTTAAGTGATTGTATGACATCCTTATTCAAGTGTGACGTACTTGGACATGTTACATGTTCAACAATAAAGATCGAGATTACTTCCACAATTGTAGCATCCACTTAGCTTTATTATTCTTAATTGCTTAAATGTTTACTATTTTCCTTAGTTAATGTTATCATTCATTCATTGCTCTTTATTATTTATGTCATTAAGTAGAATGAGTATGACTAATCGTGAGCACTTAAGTGTAACTACTTGGTAACCCAGTAGTGTTATTGTTTGGTACACGTAGTAATAGTACACTTGGTAACCCTAGCAGTAGTTGCACAAAGTCCAAGGCATGTATGGAAGGTTAGGAACATATACTCATTGCACATAGGCTAGTTTAGACTTTACTTTCTATTGTTAATTAGATTAAACAATTAATTTCTTTCTTATCATTAGGAGTAGCATAGGGCCAAACAACATCAAGAATCATATGCCTCACTCTAGACTAAACCATACATGACAAAGCTACCACTAGTCCAAGTGGAAGATAGTAGACTATGATCAAGGCATAAAAATTTAGATGCACACCTAGTCCCATCAACCAAATTTGACCAAATCATGCATGAATGCTTGTGATTTGTATGGTTGGGCGTAGGGGTACCTCACCACTCATCATTGGCATCATTGCCAAGGATGGTGCTAGTTATCTAAATTAGTTATATTACACACGGTCACTGTAAATGCATTCACAATTTATCTTTCAAACCATATTAAATCACACACATCACAAACCAACAACAATGTATTTTTCAAAAGGAAGCAATAATGCATTATATGATAAGAACATTCATTGGAGGACTAATAAGATATATGTTGAAGAAAATTGGAGTAACCAACCTCATGCAAAGATTTCATATGTTCATGACCACCTTGACTACACTCAAGGACTACATTCACCTAAGGTAGAAAATCCTAGAGGAGATGAAGTAAGTCCTAGACCAAGTAAGGCCTCAAGGCCTAGGACCTCCTCCAAACCTGGAAAAGATAAATCAAGGGACCCTATGGAACATCATAGAAGCCATGGTAATCCTCCAAGTTCATCATCTTCCTCTTCCCATTCAATGTCTAGTTCTAATGAGGATGAACATAGGTATAGAGGTAAACCTCCATGATGGGGTTGAAATAAAAATAGAAATCAAAACCACAAGAAAAATCAAAGACATCAAAATGAACATAGACAAAATCGTCACAATCAAATGAATATAAACAAAAATTTTCACCATGACATATTTGATTATGATGAATCTTTGTTGGCCACAAAAAGCATGTTGTAGATCACAAAGGTAGTTAGAATACCCCATAGGAATCATAAGGAAAGTTGCATAAAAAGGCTTGATATGAAGAACATCCCTAAATTTGTGAGAGTTATGATTCTGATCCATAACATCATTCACAAGCCTTCCATGATGTCTATGTCTTACACAACATTAAAAGTGGGTGGAAAAAGCTTAAGCTCTTTCCTAGGATACTAATAGATAAATTTGAAGTGTGGTATAGATCATTGAAACCAAATTTAATCCATCGATGGTCCACAATGCTGGAACTCTTCAACAAGAAATACCAAACCCATGCGAGGGTGTCCAACCTAAGGAAATGAATCAAAGTATGGAAGCAAGAACAACATGAACCCTTAGATATGGCCCTAGATAGATACTATTCTCTACTGAATAGATGCCTAGGCCATTGTTTCTCTGAGGAAGAGCAACTTTTCCACATCATAGATGGGCTTCATAAGGAATCAAGGAAGATCCTTGGGATGTATGCTCAAGGTCAAGTATACGAGCTACAAACCCATTAGATCCAAGAGCTAATCAAGCATGTGGGAAAAGAAGAAGGAGAGCTATGTAAATGGGAGAATGTTGAGAAATATCACTATGACCCAACTCTTCAAAAGAAGAAGGTCCACATCTATGATAAGGAGAAAGAGGCAACTCTCAATAAGATGATTTCGCAACAAACCTTGTCAATACAAAGGTCTATTGATGAACTTGAAGAAAGATTTTATAGGATGTTAGAATGGATAAATGAAAAGGTTACAATTTTCATAGAAACCGTAGAGGAGAGAGTAATGCAAAATGAACCAAGAAATAGCTAGGAACACTTGTTAGTAAACAAGGAAAATGACTAAAGAAAAAGAGGCTATAGACTCAACCATAGAAGAAGATGGCAGATGTCACATCTGCATATATGACCATCTAAAGGGCTATTTCCAAATTATGTTGCATTTACATGAGCATTAGGCTTTTGCATTAAATTCTAAGTTCGTACAGAAGCACATGCCTAGGAAATTACCTTTTTCACAAGGTAATTATAGACAGTTCTACAACCAATCGTACTACACTAGTGGGACTTCTTACCAGCCTCAACACTATCATCAATCATAATGACAAAACCCATAGTTATGGGAGAGGTCATCATCAACCCAGCCCTACCCTTATTTCCAACTGAACTTGTATAAATATTATATTCAACAACCTATTTCCCCAACTAAATCTACATCCTCTACTTTAAATCGCTACTAGCACTCTCCTGAGTATCATTGAACCACGACATCTCCTGAAGGATCACCATCTTACACCTCTTACCCTCCATCATATCCTTGATATTCTCATACCCTATTCCATCATATGTCACAGCTAACAACATAGGAAGGTTCAACATCACAAAATCAACAAAAGAATGCCACTTGTGCTATGAATGTGCATAGACATGATAATGCTAGTAGGTTCCCACCATAATTCTAGAAACATCCTTTCTTTAGGATGGCTTCCATGTGTAAGCACAAAACTTATGCACCTACTAACTCATCCAAACTAGCACAATGTCAATTCAGTGCAACACCTTTTCTTTCACAACCAACATCCTCTAATCCTATGCAAAGGCCAACATCCATCGTTACTCCAACACCTAACAAAAGCTATGAATCTAGCATTATGAAGAGACAAACAAATCCATGCATAACTAATCATGATAAAGGATGCAGTCATGGGCTAGACATCTGCAAAGTTGTCACAACTCATACTCTGATCCATCATGCATTTAATAACCAAGTGTGTGAACAACAACCCATCTACGCAACCGCCACTAAATTAGATGGCACCCAGTGGCTTAGAAATGAAAGTTTAACATTGTTTCACAAATGCATGGAGCCTACCTATCCACTTATTAGTTCTTGTTATAGTCAAATGCTTAGTCATGGGGAAGATGCCCCATCCTAACATTCAGAATTAATAAGTGTTCTTCATTTTTTTAATATAATTTTTTATCATTTTCTCATTTCTTGATACCAATTTTTCCTATGCTTTTCAAATTTTTCCACATTTTTTTTTATTTCCTTTGTCAGTAATCTCACTTATGAATAAAATGACTTCATGTAGCCCATTGATATGAGGTTTTCTCTTCGTTGTCCAATCATGAGGAACTGATTATTTGGACAATGAGGCCACATCATCCATTCACCCATTCCATTAATCAGAGGTTCTTACCATGGTCATAATGATATTCTTCTTCTTCATCAAACTAAGAATAAATTTGTAATCATTGTGCCTAGACAGAAAAGTGCAAAACCAAGTGGAAATGTGAAGGGTGTGACATCAAAAGGATTTGTGGAATATCTTTGACCACTTCTGTATGTTGTATCATGTTGCCAATATTTTAATTATATCCTTCTAGATCTAACAAAAAATGGAAGTAAGAGTATAATAAGTGTTGCCTTACCATGTCATTAGAAAGACATGTTACCCATGCTTGAAGGTAGTCCTATGGTAAGGTTGACATAGATAAGAATAACATAAAAGGGCATTGAATAAATTTCTAAGGGTCCCACTCAACCAACATGTTACCCATGCCTGAAGGTTGGTAGCTTCTTAGAATTTCCATTAAAAAGAACCAAAAGAGAGAGTGCCATGAATAAACTCTTCCCTTGGACAAAAAATGCCAAGTGATGCTACTCTTTGCAACTATGGTAGTCTTATGGTTGTCAAAAAAAGAGAGAAAACAATGCAATGTCACTTGAATGTGGTTTGGACTTGGTTTGAATCTTGGAAAGAAGGGCTATTGATTACTATAACCGTTAATAACACACAAGGATTCATTATGCCTATTATAAGGCACATCATGTCCTGATTTCTGCAATCCCTTCTAAAATCCATCTCATCTCACTATCCATATGATCCTAACTTATGGTTTTGCGTAACATAGAGTTATTTTCTCAAATTTGGTATTTTAACATGTGTGTTTTGTTCAACAAGTATGCATTGCACTCAACCCCTTTGGTGGCTACAAACATTTTTAAGTGTGATTATACAAGGGCATTAAGGGCAAGAGCCTACTTTGGGGAGGATCCACTTATGTAACTATTGTAACTTGTACTTGTCTGGCACAACTACATCATCTTGAACCTTCCCAATGCATAAATGATAAGCTCAAAACCTTCCCTTATCATATAATCAATCCATTCTATACCATGAATCCAATACTCCCTCTCTTACATCTTCTAAAGCTTTTAATGCCTATGATTCCATCTTCTAACACTACCGGTGCCTAAATATGAATTCTCACTTACCCCAAAACTTTGGATTTTACATGAAACCTTCCAACCAATCATAGAGCTTCATTTTCCATGTTGAATGTCCTCATAAAATGAAATTTCAAGAATCCCAAGATTGATCACGCAATATTAGGTCCATAAAACTCTATAAATAAGACCCTTGATGCTCAAAAAATTCATTATCATTAATTAAAGCTAGGGGAGTTTTTGCATTTTTCTTTCTCAACTAAGAGTTATGCACAACCAACTTCCACACTCAATATCTTGCTCCATACTGGTCCAATTTTCATGGTTTTTGAACCTATTAGATCCTAGAGTGTTCACTTTAGTTGGGGGAGGGTGCTTGTGTGGAAAACTTACACCATTTTGTTTTTAAATTTTCTATCACCCAGAAGGTATTATAAGGGTAAGAATGTTAAAAACCTTAAGCGTTTTAATGAACAATCAATCATATGAATGCTAGAACCTCCAACTCTCTCACCCAAGGGATCATAGCAATCATTATAAGCCATACATAAGGGAAAAGAAGCCAAATACGAAGGGTCATAAAAGAAGTGAGCAACTTTGGGCATTTTTCTCAAAATTTTTCTAACTCTACAAGCACATGAGCTAAGAACTTAATAGAACTAAGGTAATGAGTAAGGTATAAACATGTTGATGATAAATGAAAAGCACCTTAGTAATACCACATCCTTGAATGATTACAGATGGCTGCAAAAAGAGATAGACAAGAAGGACCTTCACAAGGCACAAGCAAATGCCCAAGAGGTGGTAGAGGCCAATTAGGAGAATAAGGCCCACCAACCAAACATGAAGAATAGGAGGCCTAGTCATTTAGAATCCATCAAGAGGCTCCTACTACAATGAATTTGGTCCAAGGGGAGTTCACCAAACCACAAGCTCTAGTGTAAGGACAATGCCTCATGTTCTCCCAAGACTATTGATGAGTCGTGGGGGTATGATGAATGGTGGTTTGTCAGGTGCTGATATCAGACCCTTGTTAACCAAGTGCTAATATTAGGACCCTATTATCAAACCCCTGATATCTGATGAGTCCCATATTGAACCCTTGTTATCAGACCCACGATATCGCATACATGATATCGCGACCTAATAAGCAATATCGCATACATGATATCGTGGTTCCTGTGTGAGCCTATAAATACACAATGGGATGCATGGGAAAGAAGTCAATTTTTTAGTAGTTTTTGGCCAATTTTAGGAGTCAATTTAGTTAGATTCTTTTTGTTATTTTTTTCCTCTCAACCCTTTCTCCCAGTGCATGCTTGCAATGTGATGATTATAATTGTATGGCATCCTTTATTCAAGTGTGATGTACTTGGACACGCACATGATTAGAAATAAAGATCGAGATTATTTCATCATTGCAGAATCCACTTAGTTTAATTATTTAATTATTATTTTTGTAGTTAATATCTCTTCACCCTAAACTCCTTAAATGCAAAATGAGTATGACTTGATCATAAGCATCTACTTGTGACTGCTTGGTATCCCAGTAGCGTACTCAGGCCATGTGCTTGGTAACCCTAGTGGTAGTCATGCACAAGGCCTAAGATGTGTACAGATGATTAAGGAATGGATGCTCATCACACTTAGGCTAGCTTAGATTCTCTCTCCCTATCTCCTATTAGTTAACTCTCTCTCCCCTTTCCTCCTAGCTTAATTAAAGATTACTTTCCATTGTCTCTAGGAGCAGCATTAGTTTAGGAACACATCATACACCTCACTTTGGACTAAACCATACATGACAAAGCAAATACTAGTCCAGGTGGAAAGATAGCAAACCACGATCAGTGAGTAACTATCTAGATACCACAACTAGCCTGTTTGTGGATTTCAATTGGATCGTGCGTGAAAAGCTTGTATTTGTATGGTTGAGTGTAGGGGTACCTCACCACTCATCATTGGCGCCATTGCCGGGGACGGTGCTAGTTATTTAGATTAGTTATATCATATAAGATCGCTATAACAAAGTATTAATGATATATCTTTCAAAAAAAATATAATAAATAATAATAATAATTGCAATTAAATCACACACAAATTCACAACCATGTCTCTCTCACAAGACTCTAACAATGCAACAGCTAGTGAGGAAATTCATTGGAGTACCAACAGATTATATGATGATGAAGATAAAGTTTGGAATATCCAATCTAATGTAGGGGTCTCCTATGAGAATAAACGCAAACAACATTGTTCCAACTCACAAATGCATAACATACCTAGTGACGATGAACCCCTACTGGCCACTACAAGCCTAACAGAAATACAAGAGGTTGTTCGAATATCCTATAGGCACCGTAAGGAAAGCCGTCTACCCAGGCTTGACTTAAACAACTTTCCTAAGTTTTTAGGAGCCTATGATTTAGATCTGCAACAACATTTATGAGCCTTCTATGATGCTTGTGCATGGAACAACATTGATAATGGATGGAAAAAACTTAAGCTCTTTCCT
>MNCI01000668.1:204585-219373 GCA_015680685.1 Gnetum montanum | reverse complement strand
GCCATGAGTTCTCCAAGGAAAGGCTAATGTACCATATCATAGATGGGCTCCGTAATGAAATAAGGGAGACCCTAGGGATGTATGCTCGAGGTCAACTATATGAACTACGAACCCGTCAATTCCAAGAGCTTATCAAGTAGGTAGCAAAAGAAGAAGGAGAAATGGCTAAATGGGAGAATGCTAAAAAATCTCAATAGGCCCAAAAATCAACAATGGCCCTTGATTATGAAGAGGAGAAATCAACTCACCACAAGGAGGTGGAACCATCTTTGCCAGTACTACAATCATTGGATGAAGTTGAGGTAAAGATCAATAGGATGATAAGATGGATACATGAAAAATGTGGAGAATATGCCAACATAATTGCAGATAGAGTTATGACAACCCAAGAAACAGGACAAAATGCCTTTAGGCAATCAGAAAGAAAGGTTGAAGAGAATAAGAACTTAACTGCAAATCATATATATCAATGTAACCTTTGCTTGTATGATCACCCCAAGGGCCAATGCCCAATCTTAGCACATTTATAGGAGCATTGGGGAAGAGTGTTACATCCAAAGTTCATACAGAAATACTGTGTCCGATCACAGTAACAACAATCCTAGTCATGGGGGAGGCCATCCCCAAACTGGTTACACCTTTCATACCATCCGAACCTAAGTGCTTATCAAGTTTAACATCTTGTTTTCCCAATTGGGTTAACATCCTTTACCTCACCACATTATTATTACTCTCCTCAATACTATCAACCCATATCCTCTCCAACAAGACCACCACCTCGTGTACCTTACACTTCTCCTCAATTGCAAAATTCTCATCCTTCACCTACATCACCACCAATTATGCTCAAAGGATTTGCACCATAGCATCAACCAATGAACATTACTTGTACTTCTACTATCAATAGTAGTGGGAATTCTCCACAACATCATAGGTGTCCCTTCTTTAGACGTGATCATAAAAAGGGACACCACAATTCAGAAACCACTACATCTACCAACTCAACACAAGTTCAACACTGTGGTGCATCTTCCTCTTTGAACCTAGCATCTCATGTTACCTTATCAGGGCCACTACTCAATACTCCAACAACCATACAACCAATGAATATAGCCACGTAGGGAGACATATCGATCCTTGCATACCATCTTACGGTCACAAGTACCATAGTGGGTCAACCCCTTATAAATTAACAACATCTAATCAAGTGTGTGAACCACAATGGGGTAAGTATGACCACGTCCCAATATTTCCAACATGCAAGGATCCCAACCTTCCATTTATTAATTCTAGCCATGCTCAATTGATTAGTTATGGGGGATATCCTCCATTCTAACAAGTAGAATTAATAAATATTTTTTCTTTTCTTTAATTTTACAATTTTTATTTTCCAATTTTTCATCTTTCGATTTATTGTTTTTTCTTTTTGTCTTTTTATGAGTAATCTCATCTTCGAATAAAACACTCATGTGACTCATTAGTTGAGGTGTTGTTCTATGCTATCAAGTCTCAGGTGACTAATTACTTGGACAACAAGCCCATCACATCCACCCACCCATTCTATTCATAAGAGGTTCTACTCTGGGTTCGATGATATTCTTGACATCATTAAAACTTAAAGTAATTCTGTGCTCATTATACCTAGAGCAAAGAAGGATGGACTAAGAGGAAATGGCTAGGGTGTGACATCAAGGGGACTTGTGGATTCTCTTTGGTGACATCTGTAAGAGTTATCATGTAGCTTGGTTGTACTAAGATCCTTGTAGATCTAATGAAAAATGGGAGTAAGAGTAATCAAAATGCACTCAATTAAGGAAAACCAATGCTATTCTAGGGGGTCCCACTAGAAAGACATGCACCCATGCCTAAAGGTAGGTGGCTTCTCTGGATTAAGCATTTGAAAAAAAAAAGAAAAAAGAAAAAAAAAAAAAAAAGAAAAGATCAAGCTCACAGTGTCGTAAGTAATTACAAATCACTCCTCCCTTGAACAAAATGCCAAGTGATCGTACACCTTGCTGTCATGGTGCTCTTATGGTTGTTCATCATTGGGAGGAAACAATGTGATGTCACTGATCAGAGGAATGGACTTGGTCTTGATTTTGAAGCGATGGGCTAATGACACACTAATCATACCCTACATTCAAGATTCATTGTGCCCTGGGTTAATTACCTCATGTCCCAATCTTTACAATCCCTTCTACAGTTCACCTCACCTCACTATTCCTATAATTATGACTTGTGTCTTGGGTAGTATTGAATTTATACCTCATCACAATGGTATTTACATGTGTGTGTTTTTTGAAATTGGTGTAGATTGCATTTAACCCTTCTAGTACCTACAAACATTTGAAGGTGTGGTTATGCAAGGGCATTATAGGTTGGAACCTGCTTTGGGGAAGACCCACTTGCGTGACTTTTGTAATTTGTACTTGTTGCACACCACCACATCATTTTATACCCTCCAAGTACTTCATTGAAAATCTATTCTTTCCTTTATCATCATTTTATCAAATGTTCCTCAAAACCATTCCATGTCCTTTTATGTGTCACCTAAACAAATCAAGTCCGACATTAAACTTTTAGGGCAACTTCCTTGAAAAATTTCTAACTCTAAAATCACACTAAGTAAAGAATTCAACATTTATTAAAGGCAATGAGTAAGGTATGAAATAATTGAACTTCTTTCAATAACCTTACTAACAATTGATCTTTGTGTGATTATAGATGGTCCCTAAAAGAGGAAAACAAGGAGGACCTTCTCAAGGTGCAATTAAACGTCTAGGGGAAGGCAAAGGCTAAGGACCTCATGCAGAACATGAAAAGCAGGAGCTACAATCATTCAGCATCCATTAGGGAACTCCTATCACTACATGATCTAGCCAAGCAAAAGGTGGAGAAGTCAGGGCCCAACCCCATGAAGAGGAACAACGGCTATTTGCGACATAGCATGTCAAGGCCAATTAAGTGTTCCTGTAGTTGTCAGGTCCATGGGAAGTGCCAACACTATCAAACATTGGAACATCAGCATGGATGGCTCATAATCCTTGGATAGAAGAGGAGAAATATCAAGCACTTCTTCAATGGTATCAATCTCAAAAGACTGGCATGCAGGATAAAGGAAAAGCACCCATGGAGGAACCACCACCATCTAGAACCACATGAGTTCCAACAAAGTTTTGTAATTCTATGTCTGTGTCCCAATTTTATTTTGTTCAATCCCACACTGTGGCATGAATAATTTCTAGTTAGTCAATAATCCCATACCTATTCACTATGTAATCAATTGGACTCGTTCTCAGTTTGTTTAACTCGAGAACAAGTTGTTATTCAGTCGTGGGGGTATGATGAGTCATGGGGGTATGATGAATGGTGGTTTGTCATGTGTTGATATCAGACCCTTGTTAACCAGGTGCTGATATCAAACCCTTGATATCTGATGAGTCCCGATATCAAACCCCTGTTATCGGACCCATGATATCACGTACACGATATCGCAGCCTAATAAGCAATATCACATATGTGATATTGCGGTTCTCATGTGAGCCTATAAATACACAATGGGACGCACAGGAAATAAGTTAATTTTTTAGTAGTTTTTGGTTAATTTTAGGAGTCAGTTTAGTTAGAGTCTTTTTGTTATTTTTTCCTCTCAACCCTTTCTCCCAGTGATTGTAATTGCATGACATCCTTTATTCGAGTGTGATGTACTTGGACACACACATGACCGAAAATAAAGATCAAGATTACTTCATCATTATAGCATCCACTTAGTTTAATTATTTAATTATTATTTTTGTAGTTAATCTCTCTTCACCCTAAACTCTTTAAACATAGAATGAGTATGACTTGATCACGAGCATCTACATGTGACTGCTTGGTATCCCAGTAGCGTACTCAGGCCATGCACTTGGTAACCCTAGTGGTAGTCGTGCGCAAGGCCTAAGATGTGTACGAATGATTAAGGAACAGATGCTCATTGCACTTAAGCTAGCTTAGATTCTCTCTCCCTATCTCCTATTAGTTAACTCTCTCTCCCCTTTCCTTGTAGCTTTATTAAAGATTACTTTCCATTGTCTCTAGGAGCAGCATTAGTTTAGGAACACATCATACACCTCACTCTGGACTAAACCATATGTGATAAAGCAAATACTAGTCCATGTGGGAAGACAGCGAACTGCCATCAGTGAGTAACTATTTAGATACCACAACTAGCCCGTCTAAGGAGTTCAATCGGATCGTGTGTGAAATGTTCATATTCGTATGGTTGAGTGTAGGGGTACCTTGCCACTCATCAAATACCTCTAAGCCATCTAGGAACAATCCATGTTGACCACGGTCATCGTGGAAATGAACTTCGGGCCATTTATGGAATTTGTCCCTGAGGTGGTCAAAACTCAACTTCAAGTGTCACCTCTATGGCATATCCTCTGTGAAAATGTGAAATGGTACCTTGATGAGACATACCAATTTTGGCATAATAAAGAAGAAGGTACCATGATCAAAATTGGTGGATTCTTTATCTCTTTTTTAGTCAAGGCCATCATAGAGGCCTTGAACATACCTAATGTGGGGGCCAAGGTTACCCATATGTCTACAAAGTCTAACATAGAAACCAAGAAACTGTGGTTGAAGTAGGCATATAACAAAGAAAAAAAGATATATAATGAATTGACTTTGGAAGAGAGGATCTACTTTAAAATCAGCACATACCACCTCTTCCCAACTAAAGGACTCAATAGAATATTAACTTATGCAGATACAGGAAGTTCAATCTTGATGGGCAAATATAATGTTAATCTTGCCCAGTTGTACTTCATGGAAATTCAAAGTTGGTTTGATGAAAGAAAGGCAAGGAAGTCAACACTTCCATTCCATTGTCTAATTAGAAAGTTGTGCAAGTGTGCTAGAATCTTGGGTTACACCAATGATGTTTCCAAGAGGGCTCAAAATGCTTTCTTTGTTGAATTTCTCAAACCCACAACACCAAGGAAAGACCTTGGTGATGATCAAGAACCAGAGAAGGAGTCAGAACAAGAACCAGAAAAGGAGCTTAAGCAAGAACCAGTGCAATGGTGAGCTGCACAATCCATTACCACTGCTACAAGACTATAGGCCCACAATCAGCCATCTGTAGAGAATAGCTGAAAATCTCAATCAAGGAAGCATGAATGAATCAAACCTCTTCTAGGTCATCAATGATGTTGTGTAGCCTACAGTTTCTGCCGATCCATCAAGGGGGTAGATTTCTTTGGAATCAAGAGAAGAATCCCAATGGTCACAATAGATCTATGGAAATGCTACATCTTTTCAAGTAATGATTAAAATGAGAGAAGGTACCACAATCATAGTCATCCAGCACCAAGATGTAGAAGGCATAGCATAATTTATCACAAACCACATCAAAGAATCTTTTAATGTGCCTATTGTGTCTCCTATAGATTTGACTAGAACCAAAGATGTATAAATATTAGCTGGGACTTCAATGCCTCTAGCAGCCCATGAGGATTTTCTTGATAGATTACTATAGACTAGACAAGTAATGATAACTCTATTTAACATACTCAATGATGTCACTATAGTACAATCCAACCTCATTACCACAAAATAAAAATTGGTCATGGCAGAGACTAGGATAGAGCATGCAAAAGCAAAAGTGCATAGATTATGACAAGAGCTTGTCACCCTAAGAGTTAAAAGGAGGGATCCTTTCCAATTCATTACACTTGACCAATTAGAACAATTTTGAACAAAGAAACTCGGCCAACTGATTAAACAGAATAAAGTTGTTGAATAAGAAAAGGAGAAAGTGATCTGGAATGCCTCAGCCACTAGCCCAAGCATATGCCCATAAGAAGGCATTGACCACTGCACAAGAGAAGAATAAACAACTTGCTACCGATAATGCAAGGTTGACCACTGTAGAGAAATAGAAAAACACCTTGGAAGAAAATGTTCATCAATTGAGAGAGCAACTAGTGAGGGTCAACCAAGATATCAATAGATTGGTTGAAGAAAAATGAACCTTCTCAATGGAGGAGGTTCCTGCAATTCACCAAAAATCTATGATTGAGATAAGCGCATGACAAAACAAGGCCAATAAACATGAAAAGTTGAAGAAGCACTTTTGGGAGTAAATTGGCAAGTACAAATAGATTAATGAAAAATAAATCCAAATGGCAAAGCCTTCATTAGTTCCATGTCAGCATAGAATCCTGATTAGCAGCCCATCTTGGATAGCTATGCCTTGGTCCACCAAGCGGAAGTGAAGAATAAGGACCTACAAATTGAATATTTAAAAGAGTACATGGCATTGGCTAACCTTCACTAGGCCAACCTTACCATGTTAATAGCAAGTCAGCCAAAAAATGAGTTGGAACAACAAGTAGCAGCCACTTACGCCTTGTGTGAAAAAGACTTTGTATACATAAAAAGTGCTCTACAAAAACTCCACTTGGAAAACTCAAAATTAAAAGCAAGTAAGGCTCACTACCACAAGTAAAGATATATAGCCTTGAACCTAGCTAAATGATTAACAAATCATCATAAACTAAAAGAAAAGGCTAGAGCTTTCAAGGAGGAACATTAGTGTTATTCTAACTGCTGCACTTAGGTACATTAGTGTTCAAACAAAGAACCGTACACACTTAGACTTCTTCTATGGGCACTCAAAAAATATTCTAACTTTGGGAAAAATAAACTATCAGAGCTTCGCTACTTTGACTAGAAACTAAAAAAACTAATGCCAAACTAGGAGCCCAAGCACTATATTTATAGGCCAATTGATGAGTCGCATTTTGGTCAATCGCGATATCGTGTACACAATATTGCAGCCTGTCTCCTCATCTATAAATAAGAGGTAGACAGATCAGTTAAGGGAGTAGTAAGTAGTTCTTAGTTAAGTGTTTAATTTCTTTCTCTCAACCCTTTCCTCTCAGTGTATGCCTGCAGTGTGGTGATTGTAATTGTATGGCATCCTTTATTCAAGTGTGATGTACTTGGACACGCACATGACCGACAATAAAGATCGAGATTACTTCATCATCACAACATTCACTTAGTTCAATTAATTATTTATTTATTTGTTATTTACTACTTTCTTAGTTAATCTCTTCTCACTCTAAACTCCTGTTAAACATGGAATGAGTACGACTTGATTACAAGCATTTAAGTGTGGCTACTTGGTAACCCAGTAGCATACCTAGGATCTACGCTTGGTAATCCCAGTGGTATTCATGCATGAAGTCCAAGATGTGTATAGATGATCAAGGAACGGATGCTCATCGCACTTAGGCTAGCTTAGATCCTCTCTCACCCTTGTCTCTTAACTTAGCTTAGTTAATATTATCTTCCATTGCCTTCAAGAGTAGCATTAGCATAGAACACATCATACACCTCATTCTAGACTAAACCATACGTGACAAAGTTAACACTAGTCCAGATGGGAAGACAGTGAACTATGACCTAAGGTTAACTGTCTAGATGCCACAACTAGTCCGTTTGCGGAGTTCGACCGGATCGTGCATGTAACGCTCGTATTCGTATGGTTGAGTGCAAGGGTACCTTGCCACTCATCATTGGCACCGTTGCTAGGGACGGTGCTAGTTATCTAGATTAGTTATATCATACAAGGTCATTGTATAGGACTTAACAATATATCTTTTACAAAAAAATATAATAATTATAAAAATTCACATATAAATTCACACACAATTTCACAACCATGCCTCTCCTACAAAACTATAATAATGTCACACCTAGTGAGGAAGTTCATTGGAGAACCAATGAATTATATGACAATGAAGATTGGAGTACACAACTTGAAGTGGGGGTTTCTTATAAACATGAATGAAGGAAACATCGTCCCAACGTCTGAAAGCATAACTTACCCGATGACGATGAACCCCTATTGGCCACTACAAGCTTAACGTAAATACAAGAGGCTATTCGAATCTCCCGTAGGCAACGTAAAGAGAGCCGTCTACCTAGGCTCGATTTAAATAACTTTCCTAATTTTTCAAGAGGCTATGACTTAGATCCGCATCAACATTTACAAGCCTTCTACGATGCCTTCACATGGAACAACATTGATAACAATTGACAAAAACTCAAGCTCTTTCCTATGACACTCGTTGACCAAGCAAAAGTATGGTATAGATCGTTAAAACAAAATTCAATACAACATTGGCCAACAATGGTAGAACTCTTTAATGAAAGATATCAAACCTATGCAAGAGTGTTAGCCTTGAGGAAACAAATCCAAGGGTGGAAACAAGCACAACATGAACCCTTGGACATGGCTTTAGAAAGATATTATGTACTGTTAAACAACTATCCAGGCCATAAGTTTTCTAAGGAAAGGCTAATGTACCATATCATTGATGGGCTTCATGATGAAACAAGAGAAACCTTAGGAATGTATGCCCAAGGTCAACTATATGAACTACAAACCCATCAAGTCCAAGAGCTTATCAAGCGGGTAGCAAAAGAAGAAGGAGAAATGGCTAGATGGGAGTGTTAAAAAACATCAACGGGACCAAAATATCAACTTAACAAAGGTCCATGATCATAAAAAGAAGAAATCAACCTATCACGAGGAGAAAAAATCATCTTTGCCAACACAAAAATCACTAGAAGAAGTCGAGGCAAAGATCAATAAGATGTTGGACTGGACACATAAAAAGTGTGGAGAATTTATCGATATCATTGGAGATAGAGTTTTGACAGCCCAAGAAGCAGGACAAAGTATCAGTAGACATTCGAAAAGAAGGAATAAGGAAAATAAGAGCTCAATAGCCAATCACACATATGATTGCAACATTTTCCTGTACGATCACCCTAAGGGCTAATGCCCAATCTTGTTACATTTATATGAGCATTGGGGAAGCACGTTACATCTAGAGTTCAGACAGAGATACTGTGTTCAATCATAGTGGCAACAATCCCAGTTGTGGGGGAAGCCACCCCTAAACTAGAGACACCCTTCTTATCATCCGAATCCAAATGCTTATCTAGTCCAATACCCTGTTTCTCCAATTGGGCCAACATACTCTATCTCACCGCATTATCATTCTCCTCAATACTATTAGCCCATGTCCTCAACACAACCACTACCTTGTGCACCTTACACTTCTCCTAATTTTTAGCATTCTTATCCTTTCCCTTCTTCTACATTGCCACCAACTGTTCCTAAGGTGCCTGCACCACAGCAACAACCCACGAACACTACTTGTGCTACTATTTCCAACAGCAGTGAGAGGCCTCCTCAACATCGAAGGTGTCCCTTCTTTAGAAATAACCCTAGGAAGGGACAACACAATTCCAAGGCCACTGCATCCTCCAACTCAGCACAAGTCCAACCCTATGGTGCACCCTTACCTTCAAACCCAACGCCCCATGTTACTTCATCAGGGCCACCAACCAAAACTCCAACAACCATACGGCCCAATGAACACAGGCATGAAAGGCAACATTCCAATCCTTGCATACCATCTTACAATCACAAACATCATAGTGGATCAACTCTTTACCCAAGAACCACATCTTACAAATTGCCCCACTATGCTTACTATAATCAAGTGTGTGAACCCCGATGGGGTAAGTATGACTGGGTCCCAATATTTTCAATATGCAAGGATCCTCATCTTCCATTTATTAATCCTTGTCATCCTTAACCGTTTAGTTATGGGGGATACCCCCCCATTCTAATAACAAGCAAGATTAATAACTTTTTTTCATTTTCTTTAATTTTACAATTTTTTTCCAGTTTTTCATTTTTCAATTTCTTGTTTTATCTTTTTGTCTTTTTATCTTTTTATAAGTAATCTCATCTATGAATAAAACACTCATGTGGCTCGTTAGTTGAGGTGTGTTCTATGTTATTGAGTCTCGAGTGATCAATTATGTGGATAGTGAGCCCATTACACCCACTCATCCATTCTACAAATAAGAGGTTCTGATCAAGGATACAGTGATATTCTTAACATTTTTAAAACTTAAAATTAATTTTATGTTCATTGTACCCATAATGAAGAAGGATGGACTAAGAGCGAATGATTAGGATGTGACATCAAGGGGACTTGAGGATTCTCTTTGGTGACGTCTGTGGGAGTTATCATGCAACATGGTTGTACTAAGATCCTTGTAGATCTAACGAAAAATGGGAGTAAGAGTAATCAAAAGGGCACTCAAAAATCTAATGTTTTTCTAGGGGGTCCCATTGGAAAGACATGCACCCATGCCTGAAGGTTGGTGGTTTCTCTAGATTCAGTAGTCAAAAAAAGAATAAAGGAAGTGCCACAAAACAAAAATCACTCCTCCCTTGAACAAAGTGCCAAGTGATCGTACGCCTTCTTGTTCTAGTACTCTCATAGCTGCTTATCATGGGATGAAACAATGCGATGTCACTGATTAGAGGAATGGACTTGGTCTTGATCTTGAAACGACAGGTTAATGACATGTTAATCATGCTTTACATGTAGGATTCACTGTGCCCTAGGTTAGTTACCTCATGTTTCAATCTCTACAATCCCTTCTGTAGTCCGTCTCACCTCGTTGTTCATGTAATTGTAATTCATGTCTTGTATAGTATAGAATTCTTACCTCATTCTGGTGATATTTACATGTGTGTGTTTTGTGGAATTAGTGTGGATTACATTTAACCCTTTGAGTGCCCACGGACACTTTTAAGTGTGGTTATGCAAGGGCATTAAAGGTTGGAACCTGCTTTGGGGAGGACCCACTTGCATAATTTTTGTAAATTTCACTCATGACCCATCTTCCACACACCATTTATTACCCTCAGCATATTGCCCATGATTTTCTTTCCCTTATTACTATCCCTCCGATTCAACATTCCTATGAACCATCACATAGCCTTTTTCTTACCACCCAAGTTTTTATTAATCAACTACACCCACTCATCATTATTTTCTCCTTCACAACAAGCTAAATTACCCTAGAATTTTCAAACCATAGCTTAATGTCCTAAGTTTACAATGTTCATTTCCAGAAAACCTTAAAAAATTCAGTATTTTTATTGTTGTGACAATATCACTAGGGTCGTGATATCACGTCCCATCTAGCTATAAATAGCGAAGCACCACCCCGCCCCCATGCAACACTTAGCATTTTTTCACAATTCACGAGTAGGAACTTTTCAAATTTTTTTTCTCTATGACTTGTGATTGAGCGACCCTTGCTTTTCTAACTATATCTCGCTTGCTGGTACTCTGATTTTCATTCCGTTTGCACTTACTTGAACCCAGAGTGTTCAGCTTAGTCATGGGGGAGGGACATACGCCGAATAGCACATAACTTTTTTGGAATTTTTCATCACCCAAAGGACATTATCAAGGGTAATTAGTTGTAAAATTAAGAATAAAATGTGTCAAAAATAATTTCATCCCCTTAGGTACTTCGGGAAACTAAAATTGGAAACCACCTATGTAAAAAGGACCCACTATTATAATCTTTTGGGAAACATCACATGGAGATAAAACAAATTAATTAATTAAGGCAAGCAGTAAGGTATAACTTAACTTCAAAAACAACCTTACTAATGCTTGGCCCTGTGTGATTGCAGATGGCCCTGAAACGTTGACAATAGAAAGGTCCTGCTCAATGTGGAAGTAAATGACCTAGGAGAGGCGAAGAATAAGTCCCTGTCAGACAACATGCAGAATAGGAGGAACAAGCATTTAGCATTCATCAAGAGGACCCTCCTACCGTATAGTCTGGGCAGGCAGAAGGAGAAGCTGCTGCAACACCTAAACAGGGAAAACATCTCACATTGCCCCAAGATTGTGTTCAGGCTATCCACAAAAGATCCACATTCGCTACAGTGATTGTAGAATTAAACTTTGAATCCTTTGCAGAATTTGCTCCTAAGGCTATTAGGGATCACCCCAAGGGGTCTTCCTTATGGCCTATCCTCTCTGAAAGTAGTGCCTAGTACCTGGGAGAGACGTACCAATTCTGGCACAACAGAGAACAAAGCACCACTGTTAATATTTTTGGTGTGACAATTGATTTCTCTATGCAATCCATTTCAAAAGTATTAAACCTTCTGAATACAGGGCCCCAGGTTAATCAATTGTCTACCCGATTAGACCCCAATGTGCGACAAGTTTGGTTGGAAAGGACGTATGACAGGGATAAGAGATTTGGAGAGTTGACAACGGAGGAGAGGATCTACTTCAAAGTTGGAATGTATCATCTCTTTCCCATGAAGGGCTTAAAAAGAATTTCAACATATGCGGCAAGAGGATGTGCAGTGCTGATGGAAAAGGTTAATGCTAACCTACCTCATCTATACTTAACAGAGATCCTGAGGCGGTTCAAGGAACGGAAGACAAGGAAGATGGTGTTGCCCTTCCCTTATCTTATCAAAAAGCTATGTTGATGTGCTGGTATCAAAGGATACACTAATGATGTCCTCCGAAAAAGCCCAAAATGCTTCCTATGCTAAACTGTTAAAGCCACCAACTGCAAGGAAAATCACTGGTGAGATGTTGGGACCAGAACAAGATGAAGAACAGCTAGCTGGACCAACTGCAACTCAACTTGCAAGACCCAGCGAAATTCTAAGTATAGGACCTAGCCAAAAATAGGAAGCAGGGCCTAGCATAGACCAGGATCAACTATCGCCGCCGCAAGATTACAGACCATTGATGAGCCATCTCAAGGCCATTGCTGAGATGGTTAGTTGGGGAAGTTGTGATGATGCAAATCTCTTCTGCGTCATTGATGATGCCATACAGCCCATAGTTTCTTTGGATCATACAAGGGATGAAGTGTCTATTCGTACAGGAGGAGAGGAAAGTACTTGGTCACAACAGATCTCAAGAAATGCAGCATCTTTCCAAGTGTAATTAGAAACTGGTGAAGGGGCCACTGTGGTGGTCATGCAACACTAGGATGCCACGGGAGCTACAGAAGTGGTGGCAGGCCACATTAAAGAATCGTTCAATGTACCTGTTGTACCACCGAAAGATCTCATAGGAGCACGGGATGCTCAAACTTTGGCCAGAACCTCAATGACTCATGTGGAACATGAGGATGCACTTGATCGATTACTACAAATAGGATAAATAATGACGTCTCTATTTGACATCCCTCAAGATGTTACAATAATTTAATCAGACCTCATTTCCACTAAGGGGAAGCTGGTCTTAATAGAGGCAAGGGCCGAGCATGTTGAAGTAAAGGTGTAGAAATTACAAGAGCAGCTCGTGGCCCCACAAGTAGCACGACGGGATCCTTTGCAATTTGTTCCTGCAAACCAGTTGGACAATTTCAAAACTGAGCAACTAACCAAGCTACTAACAGAGAATAAAAAGATGGCTAAAGAAAAAGAGAAGGTTGTTTGGGATGCCTCTACAGCACAGGCGCAAACTTATGCACATATCAAGGCACTCAAAGCCTTACAGGAGGAAAATAAGCAGCTTGTTGCCGACAACCTTCAGTTGACCTCTATGGAGAAGCAAAAGAATGTTCTTGAGGAACACTTTCATCAGTTGCGAGAACAATTCATCTGAGTCAACCAAGACATGAGCTGTTTAGTAAGGGAGAACCAAACCCTCTCAATGGAGGAGGTACACGCAATCCGTTAAAAAATAGCTATCAAAATAAGTGCATGGAAAAATGAGGCTAAACGGCATGAAAAGCTAAAGGAGCACTTTTGGGACCAGGTGGGGATGTACAAACAGATCCTGGAGAAAGAGATCCATATGGCCAAGGCCCACATTAACGCTATCAATGCTCAACACACTAACTGGCAGGCCATATTGGACACATATGCCTTTGCCCACCAGGAGGAAGTTAAGAACCGGGACCTATAGATCCAAGATCTTACAGAATACATGGAGTTGGCAAACTTACGATATGCCAACCTTGCCATGTTAACAGCAGGATGCCCGAGAATAGAGCTTGAGTAACAAGTAGCTACCACCTACATCAAATATGAAACAGAATCTGCAGAAAGAAAGAAGATATTGCAAAAACTAGAGATTGCAAATTATGAACTTGAGGTGGTGAAAGTAAGCTACCAAGGCCAAAAAGATGTTGTAACAGATTTGGCTTGACAGCTTGTGGATTTCCAAAAATACAGAGACAAAGCCAAAGCCTATGAGGAGGAACAACGGGTATTCGTGGCTTAGTATGTCAAGGCCAATCAATTGTTTCTGCAACTTCCCTATCTATGGGAGGTGCGAACTCTATCAAACATCGAAACATTAGCATGGATGACACAAGATCCCCAAACCAAAGAGGAGAAACTCCATGCCATACTTCAATGCCATCAAGCCTCGAAACCTGGAGCACAAGACAAGGGGAAAGCACCTATGGAGGAGCCACCGCCACCAGGAACTACATGAGTTCCACAAATTTTGTAGTTGTAGCACATTCTTTGTGTTGTGTCTCAATTTTTTTTCATTCCACACTATGGCATAAACCCATTTTCACCATCCAATAATCCCATACCTATCCATTGTGTAATCACTATAACTTGAGGATGAGTTTTCATTTAGTCATGGGGGTATGATGAGTCACATTTTAGTCAACCACGATAGTGCATATCGCGTACCTGTCTCCTCATCTATAAACAAGGGGTAAACAGATCAGTTAATGAAGTAATAAGTAGTTCTTAGTTAAGTGTTTAATTCCTTTCTCTCAACCCTTTCCTCTCAGTGTATGCTTGTAGCGTGGTGATTGTAATTGTACGGCATCCTTTATTCGAGTGTGACGTACTTGGACACGCACATGAACAACAATAAAGATTAAGATTACTTCA
>MNCI01000668.1:167227-204412 GCA_015680685.1 Gnetum montanum | reverse complement strand
TACACCTCATTCTGGACTAAACCATACGTGACAAAGTTAACACTAGTCTAGATGGAAAGACAATGAACTGCGACCTAAGGCTAACTATCTAGATGCCACAACTAGTCCATCTGTGGAGTTCGACCGAATCGCGCATGTAACGCTCATATTTGTATGGTTGAGTGTAGGGGTACCTCGCCACTCATCACCAATGTATACCCCTTGACGTCGAATACCCAATGTTGCATCTAGATCCCAACATCAAATACCCAACGCATGGCTCCAACATCAAAGCAAATGAAGAAACGTGTTTCATCATACCCCCACAACTAAATGAAAACTTGTCCTTAATTGTAGAAGAGAAGGAACAAGCTCTTTACAAAATATTGGGTAGGTATGGGATTATTGATTGACATATAAACTGACTTAAATGGAACAACAAACTTTGAGTGCCCAAGTGTATGGAGATACAACTTTTTACAAAATTGGGTGTTCATGATAAGAGAAGGGAACATCCTAAATAATATTGACATCCAACAGCTCTTGGTAGCTGAAGAGTGAGGGAGAAGATCCAATGACCATGAATGGTCATTATTGTGTGGTACTACTGCATCATCCTTGGTGAAGATAGTCCCACTCCCAGTCCATGCTTTCCACTGCAATCACAATAGAATCATGAATTAGTATGCAATATGTAACATAGAGCTAGTGCCTTATCTCATTGGTGGTTACACTCAGCTAGGTTGTGATTATGGTGGATTGATTCCTTTAGTAGTGTTAGTGAGAAGGCTAACAAATAGGGTTAAATAGATAAGTGGTCCATTAAATTTGAAAAAATTTTAACATAAGGAAATATTTGAAAAGGGTGTAAGAATTCACAACAACAAAAAGAAAGGCTCACTGAAAACTATTGTGAAGATGTGCATAATTAGATGTCATTGGTGGGGTAAATAAAAAAGAATTTGATTGTAAGAGTGTCTAAGGGTAAAGAACTTAACTAATCCAACCAAAATATATGCAAGTGGGTTCTTCCCAAAGCAGACATAGGCCTTTTATGCCCTTGCATAACTTCAAACCAAAGAGTTTATAGGCTCCGTGGATGCTTAATGATTATAGAAGGTTAAGTACAAAAACTCAGAAAAAACTAACTAAGAATTTTGACACATCAAACTAGGACATTGAATAAGAACATCAAACTGATAGTGAGGTGAGACATGGAAATTATAGATGGATGAGAGAGAGTGGAATGGAGTCCCTAATTAAGGTCACATAAAGTCCCTTATGGATTTTGTGGTTAAATAACTTGACAATATCCATCCTTAGTCCAAACCCAAAACCAAGCACATTCAGTGACTTCACATCATCATTCTAAGACCAATCCATCCCTTGAGACACAAGAGTGCTTTCACAGAACAACTAGCATTTTTTATTAGAGAAGCAAAGAGAAGTAGGAAATGAGGAAGTAGGAAGTGAGGAAGGGCCTTAGTTAGAGGGGACTAGTCCTATAACCAGTACTTGTAGCCCTTTTATTTTGTCTAAGGGGTGTGCTTTAAATTCCCATCATTTTTTTTATGAGAAGCACACCATGCAAAGGCTCATTCAATTTCCTTTTATTAGTTAACATGGAACGATAAGAAATCTATGAAAACATCCATGCACCTAAGCAAATAGAAAGGTACAAAGAATACTAAATCCCCTGAAGCCACACCCTGTTCAAACCTTTGAATCCTTCCCAATTTTGAAGATTACCTAAGTTACAAATTTGTTAAAATTTTATTAATGAAAAATGGATTGCACATTTCCAGAACAAGAAAAACCATAGAGTTTGTGGATGGGTGGATGTTGTGGACTCACTGCCTATTGCATGAAAAAGAAACCATGTCCTAATTATCCATAACAAAATTCAAAGCCAGAAACCAGACACCAACAATCAAATAACAAAAAAGTACATACCACCATCAAGCAATGCATTACCATTGTACTTGGCACTTATTAACAAAAATTTAGAAAGTCACACAAAATAAAAAATAAAATAAAAAAAATGTAAAATATTCAATAAATAGAAAATGTACTAACAATGGTGTAAAACAAAACAAAAAAATTAGAAAAGATTAAAACATGAAAACAAGAAAATGTAGAACAAAGAATGTGCAAAATAAAAAGTTGTAAAACAAAGAATGTGTAAAATAAAAAAATTGAAAAACTAAGAAGCTGCTTATATGGTTTGCATGGGTAGCCCATCTCTCCCACGACTAAGTTGAAAGAAGGAGATCTAAAATATGGAGCATGGTTGTCCATCCAATGAGGCTCTTGTTGTATTAGTTGGCTTATGCTCATGGAAAGGTTTGATTTGTTGGATGTTGACCAATTATTTTTTGTTTGGGCTCTCAAGTTTCTAAATCATCATGGCCATAGAAGAAAAAGTTTCATAAATGATTTAAGGACCTTCTCATAGCATTTGGAACTTAGTTCATTAAGGTACGTGTGTGGGATTCCAGTAGAGAACATTATCTCCCAGTTGAAATTTGACTTTTCTGATTTTAAGGTCATGACACTTTTTGTTGTAGGCCTTGTGCAACTTGTTAGATGATAGGGCTACCAATCAATTTTCATCTAGTAGGTTGAGATTCATTAGTCTTTCTTTTTTGTGCTAGACTCAAGTCAAGGTTGAGGTCACAAGTTGTTGAAAGTGTATAGAGTTCGAACTGAATTGGAAGTGTTGGTAATTTTTCATACACAAGCTCATAGGAAGAGCAGCCTATAAGAAGTTTCCATGTTGAGCAGTAGGCCCAAAGGGCATCGTTGAGTTTTTTGCTCCAATCTTTCCTATATTTGCTAATAGTTCTTATCAAAATCCTTATGATTTCCCTCTTGGTAACCTCAGCTTGACCATTGGCTTAGGGTGGTAGGGTGTTGTGAGTTTATGCTCAACCCCCAAGCATTGCATAAGCTTCTAAAAAGTAGTTTCTGTAAAGTGAGTTCCATCATCAGAAATTAATGCACGTGGCACACCAAACTTGTTTAAAACATTTTGTTGTACAAACTAAGCAGCAATAGAAGATGTACAATTGATAATGGTTGTTGCTTCTACCCATTTCATACATTAGTCAACAACAACTATGATGTATGTCTTTCCATTTGACATGGACATGATGGGACCCATGAAGTCAAAGCCCTGGATGTTAAAGGGTTCCAATGGTTGAATCCATTATTGAGGTTCCTCCATTCGAGCAGTCATTCCACCATCTCGTTGGCATTGTTCACAAGAGCAAGCATAATGGTAAGCATTCCTGAAGATTGTTGGCTAATAGTGCCCTACCATTAGGATTTTAATGGCCATGTGTCTCCCAGCATATTGTCCTCCATAAGGACCTTCATGAGCATCTTGGAAAACATGTAGTTGATTGGCATTAGGGACACATCAATGAACCAAGTTATCAATGCACACCTTGTAGAGGTGTCTGTTAATCTCCATGAAGTACTTTACTTAGTGAAGAAACTATTGTTTCTTCTAGTGGTCCAACCCTTATGGCATCTCTTAAGTGAGAAGATAGGTGAGAATGCCATGATACCAATTAGGTTCATTAGGTAATTGTTCAATTATAGCCCTAGCAAAGAGGAGTTCACTAGGAAACATATCAAATAGTGGGTTCTCTTCCTCTTTATTATCCCATTGCAACCAAAACAAGTGATTAGCGACCACATTCTTAGTGCCCTTTCGATCTACCATCATAAGATTGAATTCCTACAAGATCACCAGCCACCGTATGACATGGGGGCTCACCATTGGCTTGTTCATCAAGAAGTGGATGGCACTATGATTCGTGTGCACAAACACCTTGTATCCAAGCATGTAATGCTTGAATTTTTCTAGAGAAAACACCACTACCATCAACTCTTTCTCTATAGTGGTTGAGTTTAGTTGTGCACCCACAATGCTTCAACTAACGTAGTGGATGTAGTATGGACACTTCTTGTCATCTAACTACATAAGCATAGCTCCCAAGGCATAATTTCATGCATTCTTCATGATATGAAATGGTCTAGACTAGTCAGGTTCTTGTAGGATTGGAGTTTCTACCAGTTTCTTTTTTAGATGTTGGAATGCTTTTTTACATTCCGTGGTCCAAACAAAGGGAGCATCTTTCTTTGTTAGCTTCACCAATGGTTTTGAGATCTTAGAGAAATTCTCTATGAATTGCTAGTAGTAGCTAGTATGTCCAAGGAATGATTGAACATCTTTGACAATTTCTAGTTGACATGTTATTCCTTGGATGACCCTTATTATGTCAAGGTCTACCTCAATTTCTTCTTGTAATATTCTGTGCCCCAGTACAATTCCCTCCTAGACCATTAGATGACTTTTTTTCCAATTAAGCCACAAGTTGGTTTCAACACATCGTTTAAGCACTTGCTCAAGGTAGTCCAAGGTTTGCTCAAACGTAGCTCCATAAGTGGAGAAGTCATCCATGAAGACTTCCACACCACTACCGATTTGCTATTGAAAAATGCTTAAAACTAGGCCTTGGAATCTAGCAGGAGCATTGCATAAACTAAATGGCATCTTGCGGTATGCAAAAGTCCCCTAGGAACTTGTGAATGTTGTCTTAGCTTGGTCCTCTAGTGCAATTTGAAGTTGGTTATAGCAACTATGACCATCTAGAAAATTGTAGTAGCAATGCCTAGATATTATGTCTAGCATCTAATAAACAAATGGCAATGAAAAATGGTCCTCGAATGTTGCCATATTCAACACCTAAAAATCAATATAGACCCACCACTTTCCACCTTTCTTTGGAATAATTACAAGTGGACTAACCCACTCACTATCTGCAATGGAATAAATGAACCCCACCTTGAGGAGTTGCTTGATTTTCTCTTTGACAATCTACTTCAGTTTGGGGTTCAATCACCTCTGAGGCTATCTTTTTGGCTTCATGGCTGAATCAATGTAGATGCGATGCTGGCATATCCTAGGATCAATCCTTGTGAGTTTAGGATATGACCAAGTAAAAGCTACTGACCATTTTTCAACTATCTTCAATAGCATCTTTTTCTACTATGGAGTAAGATTTGCATTAATTATGACCAGCTTCCCATTTTTCAAAAACACATATTCCATTCTAACCAGTAGCATTTTCAATTCAAGGGGCTCTTGCTTGAAACTTTCAAGAATTTCCAACTCTCTGCAGTAGGTATCATCATTTGTATCATTAAAGAGTTGGTGATGAACTTGCTCTAGTTCATCCATGTCTATGACATATGCGCATGTCAAGCCCTCAGTTAGTCCCATGCAAAGTGTGCTACTCTCAAAATCAACAGTCAGCCATTGGGTACCCTCTTATTTTGTGGCTATTGCATATTAGCACTTTTGAATTTTTGCTTCTAGTGCACATTGCTTACATGCAAAGATAGATGCTTGCTTGATGACCTAGAGTTTCTACACACAATTTCACCCTATATCGCTGTACATGATGCATGGAACTCTCTTCTTCTTAATCTTTCTAAATGCATTTTCTTTGGATATTTCCAAGGAAAGATCTTTGATACCCATTCTGGCATCAACTGTGCTAAGCCATGCCCTTCCCATGATGATTGGGAAGTCCCCCTTTGCAGTTCTTCACTTTGATTACTATGAAGTCAGCAGGATATGACCACCCACAAATAGTGGTCACAATGTCTTCTACCAATACCAAGGGAATAGTGATGGACCGGTCTACCAATTTTAATCTTATGTTCCTCTTCTTGAGAGGAGGTAGATTCCATGTAGTATACATCTCATGAGAGATCAAATTGACACCAGAACCTGAGTTGAGAAGAGCCTTGAACAGTTCATTCCTAGAAATTTGCAAATAAATGAGAGGACTTCCAAGATTGGCTAATTTCTTGGGAAGGTTTCTAGCATGGATTTAATCATATATAGTGTGAATAAGCATTCAGTATGGATCCTAGGCAAATTTTGGTTTGAAGGGGACTCAAAGGTGGTTGATATAGAGGAATATGTAGGGGTAGGATTGTCAACCACGGGTGTATGTGAGGGCTTAGGTAGACTACGTGGTCGAAAGAAGGGTCTTTTCTTTGATCCAGAATTCGAACCACTCAATTGCTTAACTAGTTGTAGGTTAATGGCCCTAGTAGCATTGTGTTATTGTGATTGAGTTTGGTAGTTCACCTTACATAGGTGGAGCATGTGTCAGTTGTGCAAGTGGAGGAGCAACATGTGCAAGGAAAGGAGGAGGATAAGGATAAGAGGTGGCAACCCTTCTTTCATGTGGAGAATGAGCTCGATAATAATCAAAAGGATGGTAGTGTGATTGGAAAGTAAAAACATGATTGGAGGAGTCATGTGGAGACAAGGGTTGTTGAACATAGTAACCATATGGATTAGGCTATCAATAAGGGTATTGCTACCTTGGTGGTGCCAACACCCATGATTGTGGTTGTTGCCACCATTGATACTGCTCATATGGTTGTGGTGGAGCTCCACTTGGATAATACAATTTTTGTTAGTAGAACTGCCTAAAATTACCTCGAGGTTAAGGTAATCTTCTGGATGTTTGCCTTTGTGTTAGTCATGTGTTCAAAGCATACATCCTAGACTCCTGTAAGTGTGACATAATGGGGCAACATCCCTTAGGATGTACATATTGGTAGATGTCACACCCACCACCATCATCTAATTCACTTTCCACCACCTCTTCTACTGCAACAATCTTGCCTTTACCTTTCTGATAGGCACGTTCAACTTCCTTGTGCCTCCTATGCTCTTGATCGCTACCTTGTTCTTTGGATTGTTTAACAATTTTTAGAACAACTTAGAATCTGTTATCCATGGAGTCCCATAACTGATCAACCTTGGCTGTAATTTTAGATTGAAATTTTTGGAGTGGCAAAGTTTTCCTATTCACCACCTCATCAGATGTGGATTCATCCTCACTATCACAGAATCAAACCTTCCTCTTGCGAATTGAAGGATCATGATTATACTCTTCTGGACTTTCTATTTTTCTTAATTCACCCTTCTCTTTAGCTACCTACTCAATTAATCTTTATATCTAATGAGCACTTAATTCTGATAGTCACCCTTGGGCATGGACACCAAGGGTTCTTCTCATTTCTAATTGAAGCTTGTCTATAATGTGGCAAAGTTGATCTAGTTGAGAATAACCATGGCCAAGACATTTGTACATTAAGGAATAGTATTGGCCAATGGTAGCATTTAAGGGTTTATGTGTTCCTTGTTTCCATCCTTGGATTTTCCTTCTCAAGTTGGACACTCTGGAGTATGTTTGATGTTTATCATTAAACATTTAAGCATGGTACTTCATCGTCTGATAAATTTTGGCTCTAAGGACTGGTACCAATTCTTTGCCTCTTTGATGAGTGTCTTTGGGAACAACTTAAGTTTTTGCCACTCATTTTCCATATTCTACAAGGCACATGCATCTTGAAAATCTTGGCGATGATTCTACAAATCAGAGTTATACCCCCTTTTAAATCAAGGAATATTGTTCATGTTTAGCCTTTTGATTCAACTATCCTTCACATGCTTTATTGGAATTAGTACTACCTTTGCAATATTGAGCATACTTTGGGTAGCAAGCAAAGGCTCATTGAGGACTTGATCATGGTGCTTACAATGCCCTCTACTACCCCTTCGTTCATGGTGATGTGTCTCTCTTGAATGTCCACACCCTTGTTCTTGCCTTTTCCAATATACATTTCAATCATTTTGGTCATTTTGGTCTTCTCAATTATTTTGGTCACCTCCATCACGGTCTCACCTTCTATGATTGCAATCAAAGCCAAAAGAAGAAGAAGATGATGACAATGAAGGTGAAGAGGAAGGAGGACTAGCACCATCACAGTGCTTGCTACCACCTCTTTGAAAATCATAACCATGATCATGATCTTGTTTCTTCTCTACATCCTTGCCTTTGCTTGCCTCTTTGGATCCTTCTTTGTCATTGGATTCATTCTTACCAAAACCAGGATTGTGAATTGTGGATTGCAAGTTCTAGTTTTGACCTCCATCACTGAAGTCAAAAAGAGGAATTTTACTAAATGGAAAACCCCCATAGAAGAGTTTCCAACCATCATTTTGGTACAACAAGAATGGGGAGTCATTAAATCCTTTTCTTTTTACGAATTCGTGACATTGCTCTAACTAGTGATCTCGGAGATGTTCTGCCTCAATGGAATAATAATCCTTGGCATCACTATCTTGCACAACGTATTTAGCATGATGTTCCTAAAGACCCAGATAGATAAGTGCTTGGTAAAGCATTGTAGGAATTGATCGATCAAATGGCAACACAATGTTGCCCTCCATGTCACACGATCACAATTGTTCATCCTGATGTAAGATGAAGGTGAAATTGGGTATATACTCATCAGGATGGGTATATACCATTTGATATTTTTAAGGCACCGGTTGATGAACTCCATCAAACTTGGGCAGAGAAGTACTCTTGTGAGAAGAAGACATTTTTTAGTTAGATGAGAAAAAACGCAATGTGCTTGGAGATTTTATTGTAGTAATTGTAAAATATGATATGACGCTAAGGTTCATTCCAATGATTTAAATAATTTTAGTAAGTCCTAGATAGTGCACAAAAAAACCAAAAGATCCTTGGCAATGGCACCAATGATGAGTGGCGAGGTACCCCTATGCCCTACCATATGAATCACTAAGGCATTTATGCATAATCCAGTTGAATTCTATGGACCTATAGTTCTCCAGTACACTAGTTCCTCTAGGAAGTGAAATGGGCATTGAGAATGTTCGTTGTCTTCCCAACTACACTTGTGAAGCTCAAGTGTATGGTTTAAGTGTAATTGATGTATATGATTTTTTCTTGATGTATATGATTTTTTCTTATCTTTTGTGTTTTATAAATTTTGATCACCTACAACAAGAATGAAAGGTAAAGTAATTGAAGATCTAATTCATCTATTGCCTAGCTAGCCTAACACAAGTAACTATCCCACTTTCCTAGACACATCTTGAACACATATAGTGTTACTACGCTACCAAATGTTAAGCGTTGTTGGGTTACCAAGTACTACATGTATATTCAAAGTGGTTGTGCTTGTGTTCATTAATTGCTAGAAAGTAATTACTTAATTCAAATGCATTAAAAGAAACATTAATCTATTCTCAATGCTGTAAGGATTGTCAAAAAAAAAGTTCATTTTATTCTTGTCACACTACTGTGCTCAGGTACATTAGTGTTCGAACAAAAAACTGTACACACTTAAACTCCTTCTACAGGCACTTAGAAAATATTCTAACTTTGGGGAAAATAAACTACAAGAGCTTCGCTACTTTGACTAGAGACTACAAAAATTGATGTCAAGCTGGAAGCCTAGGCACTATATTTATAGGTCAGCATATACCTCTCGACGTTGGATACCCAACGTCGCATTTGGATCTCAACGTCAAATACTTGACATCAGAGCAGACGAAGAAACATGTTTCATCAACAATAAAGATCAAGATTACTTCCATCATTGCAGCATCCACTTAGCTTTATTATTGTTAATTGCTTAAATGTTTACCATTTTCCTTAGTTAATGTTGTCATTCATTCATTGCTCTTTATTATTTCTGTCATTAAGCAAAATGAGTAAGACTAATTGCGAGCACTTAAGTGTAACTACTTGGTAACCCAATAGTGTTATCATTTGGTATGCCCAATAATGGTATGCTTGGTAACCCCAATGGTAGTTGCACGAAGTCTAAGGTGTGTACGGAAGGTTAGGAATAGATACTCATTGCACATAGGCTAGTTTAGACTTTACTTTCCATTGTTAATTAGATTAAACGATTAATTTTTTTATTATCATTAGGAGTAGCTTAGGGCCAAAGAACATCAAGAATCATATGCCTCACTCTAGACTAAACCATACGTGACAAAGCTATCACTAGTCCAAGTGTGAAGATAGCACATTGCAATCAAGGCATAACAATCTAGGTGCATAGCTAGTCCCATCCACGGAATTCGATCGAATCGTGCGTTAACACTTGTGATTTGTATGGTTGGGCGTAGGGGTACCTTGTCACTCATCACTCACTATTACTATAATTTAAGAAAACAAACTACACGAGTTTTGCTAGCTATTGTATTAATGGATGTCATGAATGTGATAGGTGAAGGGTATTTATAGGCAAAATTGGGCATTGCAATATCACATCTGTGATATCATAAGTTGGCTTATGATATCTCATCATGTCAAATTTCTATTCATAAAGTACTTTGTGCTATCTGTCCAAGTCTATGTCTCATTTTAAAGATGATTTACATGCTTATATAACTATGCTTTAACTTTTTGTAGGCTTCCTTATATCAAGAGTCATTTGAATTTGATGGTGCATTAACAAAAGTGTATCCATCTTATAGGTATTTGGCTTGCATAATTTTTTCTACGATTTATGTGATGTGCCTAATTACTAGGGTATTTTGCTGAAAAGTACTTTATTAGTATTTTTTAAACTTTTTAAACATGTTTTTAATTGAGACTTTGGATGGAAAGGAAAGAATGCTCTTTTTCAATTCATTGAAGAACAAAGGAGAAAGCCTTCAAATATGAGAGGATATACATAAGAAGAGCATGAAGAGTTGATCTAATAAGTTGGAGATGACCTGTTGGAAAGTATGTTGGTACACTCCAAAAGTTGAAAATCTTGAATTTAGCCGAATTAAATTTTAAGGTAGATGCTTTTGCAAAATGCAAAATAATTGCATAAATTATGTACACATAAGTTGGTTCTTCATTATAGAAAAGAAAAATGCCATCTACAAATTAAGAGCGTGTTAAAAAAAAGCAATTTGAAGCTTGCCAAATACCTTGAATTTTTGCTAAACAAAATGATGTAACAAACAGCCTAGCCTTTTCATAGGCAAAATGAAAAGAAAAGGAGAAAACAAAATCGCACTCTCACAAGCGACTTGAAGAACCAAAACAACCGATCTTTATATATTTAACTTATTAAAAAGATTAGGAAACAAAAGACCTTCATAGCAACCACATTGCTTCCTAACCCGATGAGATGGGCGGTGTGAGCTGCGAATATGCATGCGTAAAATTGATAAACAACGTGAATGCAAAGTCAAACGAACTAAAACCTATACGCTCATGGTAGAAACATTTACCAAAAGGGTAAAAACATAACGCGAACAACGCATGGAAGCTCTTATCGTGTGATTTCACTGGTAACTCAATTAAACAGTACAGTTGGGAAGCTATGCTCCTACAGTGTCCACGTGTTCTCAGGTGAGTTATGACGGCGTTTCAAGCTCCAAGTCTAAGGTTGAGCTGTCCGCGGTGAATACTGAAAAGCAACTTGCCATGTGACTGCGGGGCACGGGAATTGAAACTGAAACCTACTTTGCCATGCGATGCGTGCCATCGGGGCAGGAGAAGCCTTAGATATTTGTCGTGCCAAGCTGGCTACCTGTCCAGGCAAACAAGCACAACTTATCCGTTTCCAGAACAGAACAATGAACAGTGCTTGACCAAGGCTAAGCAAGTGGCGGTCAAGCAGCAAAATCGGATTCGAACCAAGTCCAGCGGTTTTGTGGGCAGATTCTTCATTATCCACTACCCCATCCGCTCATTGTTTCAACGGATAATGCTGTCCAGTCCAAAGGCAGGTTCCTGCTGCTCCTCTTCTCCCTATCCTTTTGCATGTTTGGCAGTGCCATCCAGCCTGCTCCTCCTTTTTTGATAATACGTCTCCAATAATCAATCCAAATTTAGTGCTTCTGCTAATCTGATCAGCTAGCATTTTAACTACCAACACGTGAGTCACGCTTCCTCTAATTATCACGCTCCATTATGAACCACATCCATCTCCAACCCATCCATCCGTCCGTCCATCCATTCGTGATCATCGTGTAACGTGGCATTTAAATAACATAAGAGTGATGCTTACAGGGCGCCAACCGCAAGGGTTGCTCAACAACCACCACCAACGGAAACAGAAGCGGAAGCCGGCCAGCACAGACTTCACCTTTAAATCTCTCCACATATCACGGATATGAAATCATGTCACATCCAGAGTGTGCGGATAAGCATGATATCGAGGCGTCACATCGCAATGCAAAATAGATCATCATCATCATCATGCACATGATGATGATGATGATGCCATCTTATCACGATCTTGTGCCGTCGTTTAAAATAATAGCCCACTACACCAATTATCTTGCTATCAGACACACACAGCCGATAAGCCAGCTGCCGTAATCATGACCGCGTCCCTTCGGATGACCACGGCCTTACGTTAAGTAAAAACGATAAAAAGAAAAATCATGCCTCGTAATAATGATGCTTCTTATCCGAACCCGGGTTTGTAAATCCTGTGTTTTACACTGATATTGCAGCGCAAATTCGACCTTTCGGATGGTAGAATATGCTTTACAAAACACCATCAACCGTTGAAAATTTACTATGAAATATCTGGACCCCCGATTTCTTTATTTTCCAAATGCGAAATATCTATATCCGAACGCCAAAAAAAATTATCCGCGCTTGTATAGATTTCACTGCCCGTGGTAAAAACAGTTTGATCACCGAGAACAAAAAGCTGGAGGCCGCGGATCCAGGTGTCGCATAAGCCACCCAAGGGAGCCAATCCGGCGTGGCATTGTGGGGTCCAGAACAATGTTCGGGGCAAGCGGTCCAGGTGGGCTGCATCTGGGCTGCCTCTGGAATACGCGTACACGTAGAGGTGTGGGTATACGGCGGCACGGATAAGAGCGCCACGTGGGTGTCTCCTTCGCTGACACGTAAGGAGCACGTGGCGGCGCCGAGGGTTACCGGTAAGGCGTTGACGCCGGTTACGGGAAATCAGATGGCTACCGCCAAATGACGGTAGGTTAGCGTGGCAAGTGGTAAAGCAACGGGATAAGCATTAAGCGCTGGCATATGAACAACCATATCCGTTTGTGCGGGCACCACGGCAGAAAAGAGAGTAGCAGTATTGGACGACTGGAAAAGGGCGCTGTTCTGGTGTTTGTTGTTATTGTGGTTACCCTTGTGTTTTGTTTTCATCACTTCTCTGTTGCTGCCTCCTTTCGAGTGTTTGCGTAGCTGTACTGCGTTACAATTCTATTTCCATGGCGTTTCGGCTACTTGCTGCTGCTGCAACCATTGTGTACGAATAAATATCTTGTCTTGTTAGAATTGGTTGGATCGCGGGGGTTCTGATCGATCCCTCCTCGACTGGATATTGGAGTTCGGGGGGGCTTCAGCGATTTTTAGGAGGAGGAAGAGGAGGAGAAGAGTGTGTCTGTTTTTGTTGTTTTAGTGGAGCTGTTTCAGAGATCGTGGATGCCTACGCGAAGCCTTTTTGCCGACGTTTCCCTTTCGGATGCCAAGCAGATAGTGCTGCCGCTGTTTTGTGTCTCTGCATCTTCGTCGTCATCTTTGCTGCTAACTCTTTTCTCCAGGTTTGGGCGCGTATTCTCCCACAGATTTTGTTCCTGTTCTTCTTCTGCTTCTCTCTGAATAAATAACCTTTGCGAAAACCGTTTCTGTCCGGAATGAATTCACGGTTCGTCTTGTAGCTTTTTGTTTCTTATTTGATTCTCTTGTTCTGGAGTTTTCTTGCCCCTTGTTTTGTTTCTCATTTGCCCCCTTCCATTTGATGCTGGAGGTTCCGGTTTTACTTACCTTTGACGGTTTTCGTTTTTTCTTTTTTCACTTTTTATGTCTTTCGGCAGCGATGGCTTTCTCCTCCAGCAGAGAGTCGATTTCTTCTGTTATTTGTACGCGTGTTAGCGCGTGGACTCTCTGTGGATTTAATGAATGGTTTGCTTTGTTGCGGACTTTTGATTCTCGTCGCGCCTTCTTCGATTTCCTTTCTGCAATACTTACTCTCGCTGGATCTCGTCCAAATGGAAGATCTTTCGTTGCGTCTGCGTTTGATATCGATTCTATTTTGCACTTCCTAATCTTCTTGTCTTTTCTGTTGTATTTTCTGTCCTTTTTTTTTCTGTTGTTTTTTGGCTGAGCTCATCCTTCGAAATTTTTTTTCTCTAAATCTTTGACCAGTTGGTTGAATCAAGCTAACTTTTCGTTAAATTTCTGTATGCGAAATTTCCGTTTTGGACGTGGATACAATCATACAACGAAACGTCTCATGCGTTATAAATCCTCCCATTTTTACTCTGTACACATCTGTTATCTATTTTGCTGAGGGTTTCAGAAAGTTTTGTGGATGCAGAGATGCCGATTGCTTGCCAGTGTCGAGAAGTTGCGGCCGGACCACTGGTTGGATACCAGGTAGGAGGAGCCCAGAGTGGAGATGGCCCCTCTTATATTCAACAGCAGCAGGATCCCAAGTTTAGGGCGCTTCCATGTATTTCAATCTATGTGCAGTCAGGACAGGACAATGCGGCTACCCAGAAGAGTGCAGAGGGCCTGCCGTTAAAAGCTACTGGTGCAGGTTCCGAGGCTCTTCAGGCGCGTGTGGCCCAAGATAATCAAATTCTTTCACAGGCGTCTTTGCAGATTCTCGGTTTAAATAGCAGAGGTGATGATCTTGGGTGTACTGTTAAATATGATGTGAAAAAATTTAATTCTGAAGAGGTTCATCGGAAGAGGATAGCAGAGGATCCAGTGGAGCGTTTAGATAGCCTCAGAGATGCAGTCTCTTCGTCCTCATCTAGTATTGGAGTTGATAATTGTTCCTCGTTATCAGTAGAGGATGATGCTTCAGGAGAAATGGAGGTTGAAAGTAAATACAAAGGGCCTTTGGACAGAATGACAGAACTTGAGGACTCTCTTCCTGTCAAGTAAGCCAATAACCATTCAGATCCTCTCATGTATTTTAATAATTTAGCTGTTCCCTTTTTTACGAGCAAGTTTCAGGGTCCTTTTGAAATATGGGAAAACAGAAGAAACTCTTAAGAATTGATAGAAAATATATTCATGTAGTTGAGAAACTCAAAAAAAAAAAAAAAAAAAAAGGAACAAAAATCCTTGACGTTGCTTTCTTATCCAATTTATATTCAGAAGATAAAAATTTTGGTTTTTAAGGGTAAGAAGCGGGGAAGTCTCAAATGTAGGTGCTGTTCTGTTTTTATCCAATGCTTTGTACTGGCTGCTTCAGATAGTATTTCTGCATGAGATGAAGGGAAAATTCAGATTTCTCTCAAATCTTTAGAACAGGGGCAAAAAGCCACAAAATAGAAGGGGAAGGTATGCTATAGGTTCTACCAAAGTGATATGATGACATTATCTTTCTTGCAACCAATAAAGGGTGTGAATTCATAAATAACGAATTTGACAAGTTCAGAAAGTTGTTCAAGCTCTTTACATTTGAAAACATGATGGAAAACATTATTCTTTCAAAGGATTTCAACATGCTTAGTATCAATGAATTAGTTGCCCAAGTCAGAACTTCTGCAAATTATGAAAAATTACAAAATTGAAAGAATGATCAAACAGGAAAAAGCTACGGGAATAAAAATTTTAGATATTCCTCAAAACAAATGTTAGACTTGCATACAAGGAATAAAAAAAATTAAAGCTCACGTTTGTAGTCCCAATTTGAGCGGTGGCGTTCTGTTTCCTTATAAACTGTTGATTACTGTTATAAAAATTATTTATGACTATAGTTTGTATTGTGTCAGTGAAGTTTGCTAAACTGGTAATGCTAAACTGTTCATTGGTGTTATAAAATTATTTATTTTGTCAGTGGAGTTTCCTAAACTGGGAATGCTAAACTGGGAGTGCAGTACTGGGAATGCTAAACTGTTCATTACTGTTATATAAATTATTTACGACTATAGTTTGTATTGTGTCAGTGGAGTTTGCATGAATGTTATTTTAAACTTAGTGTTCGTCATTCTGCAGGAGGGGTTTATCCAATTTCTACTCAGGGAAGTCAAAATCATTCGCTTGCTTGTCAGATGTTACATCGGTTAAGGATCTTGCCAAACCAGAAAATCCATATAACAAACGCCGAAGGAATATGCTTGCGTATAACGGCTGGGATAGGAGTAGATTATCATCTACTCGAAATGGAATATCTAAGAAAGGAATGCATTCTAGTCGAAGCACTCTGGCCTTAGCTGTTGCTATGAGCCAATCAGATGATAGTCAGGAAACGGACGAACAAGATGATGTACCCCTTCCTCTTCCAGTGTGCCAAGTTAGAAGACAAAGAACTTTTACTTCTCCAAGGTCTTTGTCTTTAACAGATTTGCAACGTGTATGATGCTTATATAGACATTTAAACTTTCGTGGGCCGATTTTTTTTATTGGGAGGTTCACTTGGGGTAGCTGTATACAAAAGCAAATCTATTACCTACGAAGTAGACATCTATGATACATATATATGTAAGCTACGTAGATTTGGAATTACGGAGCCATACAAATAGAATCATGTATATAGGTTATTATGACTACGGTTTCTTAATCTAATCATTCGACTACTAACAAATGCATGGATGTAAATTTCCTTGGGTTTTTTTTTTCTTGTAATTACTACGGGCGTTGAAGCACTTTTCTCAAAACCAATTAAGGCAGTGTTTGGGAGAATTTTCCTTTGTGAGCAGAAGTTTGAAAACCTTTCAGTAATTATTTGAGGGTGGAGTTTGATAATTGATGGGAAGGTTTTCATTCCCTTGTTCCGTTTTTTGTAATTGATAGTTGATGAATTTAAATATGTAAGTGATGATTGTTTGTTTTGTGCTAAAAAGCATGGTTTTGCGAGTGCTATGCTATGCTGTGTGCACAGATGCAAACATCGAGGTTGAATTGCAATCCGGAAAGATATGGTGTGTTTTTTCCCTTCATTTTTGTTTCTTGTCAAAATAATTTTGATTTAGTGGATTTTGTGGTATAGCTTGTTGCAAAGATTTGTTACTATTCTAGCAGGCTACATGCATGTTTTTGGGATGCAGATTTTACATGGAGTGAAATTTGGAAAAGCTGATGTTAGCTTATGTTTCAAGGGGTCGCCAGAAAAAAGGTTGGTTTATGTTTGAAATCATGAAAGTAGGAAGTTATTTGCGTTATCGATTTTTCTATTGGAGCTTTCGTAATGGCAGGTGGTTAGGACAATAGCAAATGCCCCCAACCAACATGGATAATAGGAAATGCCTAAGCGAAACTCTGCAACAGCAACCTGTTTACCGGCAACGTGACTTGGACCTGTCAACCGCAACCTGTACCGGGATTGTGACTTTGACTGGTTACCTGTGACGTGCCTCGTATCAACTGGTTGTAGTTCCTTTTAGCAACCCGTACGGGTTGGTAATACACGTCCACGTGCAGTTACCTGGTTACATGCATAGCTTCTTAGGGTGGGGGTGGTTCATTGCTGTGGAAAGTAGCTTGAAACTTTTTTTGGTAAAAGATTTTGGCATGGTTTGGATCGCATTTGATGTTTTGGTTCTGCAGTCTTCTTTTTTGGGGGGAAAAAAAAAAACAGAGATAGGAGAGTTTAATAATTACGTATTGATTGCAATCAATTTATTTTTCACTCGGTTTCAAGTTATTTTTCTAGAGAATAAAATGAGTTCGTGCGCAGAAATATAAGGTTTTAATGGTCAAACTCTTCTAACAAAGAGAAAATGCGGTAGATCTTAATAATTATTTATTGATTGTAATCAATTCAATTTTCACTAGGCTTTGAAGTACTATTTTAAAAAATAACATTAATTCATGGTATAATAATTATTGATTGATTAGTAATTAATTATTGATTGATTAATGGTAATTAATGCAAGGTTGTAAGAAGAATCATAATTATTTTATTGTAGATCATTTAATAACTTTGCATTATTGTGTGGAGAAAGCAAAAGGTTTTGATTATACAGATTTTATTTATTTTGTTTATTTTTTCAAGATTTATGATTTTGTTGTTAGTGATAAAGGAGATAAACTTTGGAAGAGATTTGATAGCAGATTTGCATCCTTACTGAAGATAATCTAGATAGATAATTATCAACAGGAGGAGTTAAACAATATAGTTCTTTACCCTTATTGGCATATTTATAGATGGATTGGAAGAGTGGGATGTAAAATATCTCTAAGTAATAGAATGGATTGTTTTTTAACATGATTTTCTTTAAATTATATGCTTCAAATCCTCTATTATGAAAGCTAATATTTATAATACTAAAATTCAATGGATTTTTTTTTAACATGATTTTCTTTAAATTATATGCTTCAAATCCTCTATTATGAAAGCTAATATTTATAATACTAAAATTCTGGTTTGTGGTACTAGAGATTGGACTTATAATTTTTTCATGGGAGAAAAAGACTTGATATATGTGAATCTTATAAATATTTAGGAGTTGAGTTTGATAGTAATTATAATTGAAATATGCATATTGTTGAAAGGGTTTCAAGTGGCATGCAAGCTTTATTTGCTCTAAGAAATAATTGCAACAAAAACAAATTTTGACATATGAGAGTAGAAAGAAATGCTTTCTTAGTCTTGTCCAACTTGTATTATTATATAGGTGTGTTATGGGAATCTTCTTTTGCCCATATTTCTTTTTATTTGGCTCACATTCAAATGAATTATAGTATTAATTGGAATTTGCTGATTATTATCTTTTAAATTGACCCTATTTGCTTAGGGTATTATATCCATGATATTTTTCATTTTTTTAAAAAATATAGTGAGACTTTGTAATCAATCAACAAATCCTTTGTGATTTCCTGTCTAGTTTCCAAGTTTTATAATTCTATTAAAGAACAAGTGGACCTTTGTTTATCATTTGATGACCTTTTAATATTATTTGATGATTACCTAAATTTTAAAAAATTGTCCATTTGTCTTCTAAGATGTATGAATGCATTAAATTGTCCATTTGTCCATTTGTTTTTTATTTGATTATGGTCCCCACATCGAACTTAATGTTATGAAAGGTTGTAAGGCATGGTGAAAAGTTACAAAAGCTATGAAAATGAATCCATTATTGTTAGTTTGAATAGTCGATATTTTAGATTCTTTGGATTTTATTTATGTATTTAATATCCTCCAATTAATGAAATGTGTTCATTAATGTAGATACTATCATTTTATAAAAAGGAGAATTATTTGATCATTTCAAACAAACAAACTATTTCAAATTAGGGTTTTGAGAAATTCATAATAAAGTATTAATAGTAAGCAAAAAAAATTTAAAGTACATCACACACTTAATCATTGAGTTAAAAGCACCAAAAACATGGAAAGGAATAACTTTCCAATTGTAAGGATGTCTAGTGAAGTGTACAACTTTATAATAGACCATCATCATCATTATCATCCTAGCCTTGTCCCAATAAATGAGGTAAGGTACATGAGTTTGTTTTCATCATTCACTTCTAGAAAGAGCTAAATCTTTGCTTATTTGCAAATTTTTTAGATCCTCTTCAATTATTTTTTCCCACATCTTTTTTGGTCTTATTTTATAGGCTCATTGTTTGATCTTTTTTGCACATGCCCAAACTATCTAAGACACCAATCCTACAACTTAGCTAAAATAGAAGTCACTCCAAATCCTTCTCCAATATTATTATATGCTCACCACTAATTTTGGCCTAACACTTTGAAACGAGAACAACTTAGAGCCTTTTGAACTTTCAGAAGGCAAAAATTTGACTAAGGCATGGAACTCACGCTGGGCTTGTCAAGCTTGGCTTGCCCTCAGTGTGTGCAACTCCAACAACTTCAAGATCAAGTCAAAAATGGTCCAATATGAGGGTGCAAGTCATCTTCATAGGGCCACTGTTGCCCACTTCAAGTTTCAGCATTCAGGAGTTCAAGTTTTGGGTTAGATTGCACAAATTTTTTTAGGTCACGCTAGCAGCATGAGTACAACGTGAGTACTGATCACGCCCAGCGTGACAAACTTTGAAGGTGCAAGTCATCCTCAAGGTCTATTGATGACTACTTCAAGTCCCAGTCTTCAAAATTCCAAATTTCAGGTTCGAATCCCAGTCTCCAAAATTCCAAATTTCAGGTCCAAAATCACAAAATTTTGTCACTCACGTTGAGGTCACGCTGTCCAGCGTGAGCTACCAAAAGTGGCTCAAATCATGACACACTCAAGCTCAGTTTTTCAACATGTAGTTCACTCTCAGGGTCAATCATAGCCAGGCAATTGTTGCACTTAAAGAACACGCTTCAAAGATCAAAAATTAGTGTGAAATGTGTCATTTTCCTCAGGTCATGCTGAGGTCACATTGGTAGCATGAGTACTGATCACACCCAGTCAAAAGCACGTCAAACACACGCTGAGGACACTCCAAGACAAAATAAACTCATGCTGGAAGCTTTTGTGAAACAGAAATGCCTCAAACAGCCATAAAACCACTCACATCAGCATCCTGCAGTCAATCCACAGATCAAGAAGTTCCAAGTGAGCTAGAGTCAATTTCTCTTGTTGTACACTCATTTTTGTAAATTTTCACCATTTGTGAGCTTATCAAGCTCTTACGCTCCAAATTGTATCTGCTTCTATGGGCGTAAGCTAGCTTGCATAAGCCAACACATGCTGTAAGATACAGTGCATTGGGTCAAGAACGTAGTTTGCCCATGCACGTCCAATTCACACACAGTTGTCCATCAAACGCATGTCACATGATCCGTTTTCCTCTCATCTCTCAACCGTTGATTCCATCCATGAATTCCGCACCCAAGCCTAGCCAAACCTATAAATACCCTGATCATTCACATAAACTGGGTTGGCAATTTTGAAGGTTGACGGCTTAGAGAGCATTGACTGGCAACTTTGGATGCTCGGGCGCACATGACTCCTAGCATCCAAGCACCTGTAAACACATCACTTCGGGGCTTAGCGCTTGACTTGCCATCCACAAACGCAACTACGCTTTGTTCATTATTGCCTTCCATTACATTGTTCGCTCTGGTTTTATCTATTTTACGCTTTCTGCATATGCTGTAGCAGTCACGCTTTGTTTACATTTTTGTACGTCACCAGTTACGATAACCCTAATGCAGGCCATAGCTTACGCTCGGGGAAGTCCTTGGTTGATTTGCGTGCAGACCATCCAAGGCACTTTTCCTTCGTTTTCTTTTCCAGCTTGCCCTCACACGAAGGTAGGGTCGGTTGTGTCTGGTAATTTTTCGACGTTTGTTTTTCCCTTCCAGCCTTACGTCGACGATTTTGGTCAGCACAGTAAATTGACGTTAGAAGGAGGGCCAACTTGTTTACCATCTCGTCAAAACGTTGATCACGCTACCTATTAAATGCTGCGCAGACCAGGTGTTGAAACTCAAGCTCGGCTTGCTCAAGCCCATCCTAGTCTGCTCATGCTAAATTAATCGAGTGTACAACCTTGTAAAACTCTTACATTACGCCCAACGCTTCAAAGCTCTGCAATTGCATCATCAGAACCCAAACAACGTATACACGTTGCTTAAACAAGCTGCTTCATAGACAACCTGCCAAGTAATGTTCCCACCACCACCATCGACCTATCACAGTGAGCTCCTCTCAGTACTTGCAACCTGCATCTTGCCCGGCACACACCTAGCTTGTCAAGCTAGCTTACTCATGCCCAACTTGTCAAGCTAGCTTATTCACACTCAACTTGTTAACCTAGCTTACTCACACCCAGCTTGTCAAGCTAGCTTACTCATGCCTAGCTTGTGAAGCTAGCTTACATACACATATCTTGTCAAGCTAGCTTACACACGCCCAGCTTGTCAAGCTAGCTTACTCACGCCTAGTTTGTCAAGCTAGCTTACTCACGCCTATCTTGTCAAGCTAGCTTACTTACGCTACTATGGAATCTTCCTAGATCAACACAACGATGTTGCAGATCTCTGACTTTGGGGTCGGGACCTCAAACCCTATGACTACGACTGAACCCATAACTGCAATTGAAGCAATAAACCCTCAAGGTTCAACTTGCCAATCACTTAGACTACAGGGCAAGGACCCTACTTCTGCAATCCTCACACCAGAACTATATAACTTCATTTGTGTGAAGATTCAAGCCAACTTGCCTGTCGACTGCATAGAAAGAGAAGCAAAGCGAAACTATGAGCTCATTTACAAGGGAGGTCGTGAGTTCACTTCCTCAGTATTTGACGTGATCCCCCTTTCTGAGCCCCATCATTGACTTCTCATGGTAAGGAATCAAACCTTACAACCACCTCTGATAGAGCCTCAGAGCAGAGATGAGGAAGACAACTTTGTGGCCCAATCTAAGCATGGGGATTCATACCATACCGTCAGTCCTTATGCCCATACAAACCCATCATTCTAACCTTTCCTAGAAGAAACCATACTTCCTCCTTTATTCACAAGCACTCAAGCACTAGCTTCTCTACAGGATGTACCCACTTCCATTCCCACCTTGTCCATGCCCAACATTCAATCTGATACGTCCATCTCCATCATACCTCCGCAAGTGCAATCCCAACAACCCCCTCCTCGAACTAATTCAAGATCAATCTTTCGACCCCAAGTAATTGGGATGCCATCAGTTATACCAGCTTCCACGTCCACCCACTACATACCACAAGTACAAACCCATGGAGCACCTCTGATTACTTCAGACCAACACATTCAGGGTGTCACCTCACAACCTATGGCTAGGCAATGGGTTTCACTAGCTATTTAGCAATACTAAACTACTCACTACAATGTACTACACCCTACAATTCCATCTCTGAATGTTGCTCTGCCACAACAACTGACAATCCAACAGTCTCCATTTTCACAAACAATGCAACAATCAAACTACTACCAATCGCAATCTACTCAACCAGCTAGTCTGCCTACCGCCCAAGAGTGGGTAGACACAAAGAAAATGATGCACTCATTAACCAAGGAGTTAAAGCGCCTCAAAACTACAAACATTGAGGAAGTCAAGGTGCTGGACTTCTACCAAGATGACCCAATCAATCCTTCAGTTCCATCGTTAACCTTACCAAAGGGAATCTCATTACCTCAATTAACCAAGTATAATGGAGAGGGAGATCCAAACGCCCATCTGGTAACATTTCGACTAGAATTTCTATTGCTTCAGGCCTGGCCTCATGCAATTCTATGTGTATTTTCTATGTCCTTGACAGGAAAAGCCTTAGACTGATACTGGGCTTTACCCCGTAACTCCATATCCTCTCTAGAGGATTTGTTACATCAGTTCATTACCTATTTCAAATATAATTTAAAGCTTGAAGCCACACTAGATGGTCTAATTTAGATTAAATAGGTGCTGTTGGAGCCCGTACAAAAATTTATCCAAAGATGGAGTGCAGCCTTGAATGAACTTCACGAGTCCATCCCTGAAACATACTTGCTTACCATCCTTAAGGCTACTGTAAATGACTTTGTTAGATCAAAACTTTATTATTTGAGTGCCTGTACTTTGAGTCAAGCGTTTGCACAAATTAAGAACATAGAAGAGGTGGCGCAAACAAGTAACGACCCAGCTTACTTAGCCTTTAGAAGCCAACATATGAGGAAAGATAAGGATAAATCCAAGATGACGGTAGCAGCAGTGGCGAAGACAGTCCAATCTAACAATTCTAGATAGAAAGGAAAACAACCCACTGCTCCAACCAGCCATGAAAGAACCATATCTATGCCTACACTCGAATCTTCCTCAACCAAAACCACAAACATGGGTCCCACTCGTACATTTGAACAAAAAGATCCTACCCAGTACACACCCTTGCCTATGGAGCCTTCACAATTATTAGATCAACTTCTAAGGGCCAGGTTAATCCAACACAAACAAATGTCCCTGCAGTGTCCCAAAAACATGATCGATTCTGTGAGTTGGCTAAAAACCCAACTTTAGCAACAGCTGATGAACCCTTTGTTCCAAGAGGCTTTAGGTTGGATAGGTTTTACGAATATCACCAACGGTGTGGGCACGGAACTAACTACTACTTCACCTTAAAACAAGATATATATAGTGCATGATTGATAGGGGTGAAATAGTATTTGACGAGGCAAACCCAGTAAAGCCCCAAAACCAACCCATGGGGATTTACAAGGATCCTCTCAATACTAATGACATACCATATGTGATTAACACTATTCATGTGGACAATGGACAAGACATCCCTCGAAAACCTTTTGTAATTCGTAGGCCTTCTGAAACTACATCTACCTCAATACCTCCCCAAACCCCTTTTTTCATACACACATTCCCTGCACCACAAAAACCATTCGTCGTTCGCATACCTCCTTCTGTCGCAGTAGCAACCACACCATCAGAAACTTGACCTACTCCCTTTATGATCCGGGTGCCAAAACACCCTGACATGCAACCCCCTATCGTTCCCTCACGACCCCTGTGAGAACACCTTGCTGACAGGTTGACAAGAGAGTGCCTAGAAAAAGAATATCATGAGCACAAATTAGGACCACCGAAGCCCATACCGCTAAATGCTATTCCTATGGTTCCGTCCACCAGTGAGCCTAGCACAAGTCATTGAGACAAAGATACCGACACTCTCAGTATCCCAAACTCAACATCCCCAGTCACTAACACTAGAATCCCTCCACGAGAGATACAAATGCTGGGTCAAATGGACCAAGTCTCCACAGACAAGAGCATCCCAAGTGGTAAGGACCTAGCGAGTGCATTGACCCAAGTCACACAGGTCTTGAAACAAAAGAATACCTCCTTAAGCCTGTATGATCTAGTAATGACCTCACTGGTACATAGGGAAGCTCCTGTGCGTATGTTGACTTCGATTCCTATTAGTGAGGACCTTCCCACAGATGAGCCATCCATCTATGCAGTATTGTCCCCACAACCTCAAGAATTGAGGCCCACATCCCTAAAATTTCGTGCCAATGATATTAAGCGAGATGAGAAAATTGGAGAGGTCACTATAGCCCCTATGTTCATAATAATATAAGTCAACCACTTCAAGATACATAGGGTGCATGTTGATGATGGTGCAACAACAAACGTAATACCCTTTCCTGTCATAAAAAAATTGGGTCTTACAAAGCAAATATGGCCAACAACAACTTCCTTTTTAAAATCTTTCAGTGGTTCCTGTGTCATGGTAAAAGGCATGCTTACCTTGGATTTCATAGTAGGGGACCAGTTCCCCACATCAGCTGAATTTGTAGTGGTTGATGAAATGCCAGGGTTCAATATGATCCTAGGACGACCTTGGTTAGCTCAGCTTAGAGCTGTATCCTCACCAATCCATCAAGAAATCTACCTACCTTATGAGGGCGGCGAAATCATCATACACGGGGACACGACATCATCACTCACTTCCTCACACTCGGGAATGGATCAAAGGTCAAAGGTTGAGTTCTTTGAGCCTAAATAAGAAACCATGAGCGCACTTCAAGACACGAACCAACTGTTGACCCACGATCCTACTAGAACTGAGGAAGCACTAGAAGNACATCAGCGGGAATGGCTCCTATGTCTGTGTCTTCTAGTGCTTCCTNTACCTTTTAACATCTCCAGTGAAGGGGAAGGGAAGTATAAGATCATACCTACATGTCCTACCCATCACGTCAAACTACGAAGAATAAAACAAACAACTCAATAACTAGGGCAAACTATCGAGCATCCAAAATGATGTTTAACTACCAACCATTTGGTATGATGTTAAACTACTAGTGAACGTCCGCAATGATGTTAAACTAGCCACTGTTAGAAATGGTCAATTCCTTTTAAGTTTCCTAAAACTGTTATCACTTTTGGCCCACTATGGCCTAAAATTAGTAATCCCTCTTTCCTTTTCTCAACACAGATGCAACGGTCCACCATGACTCTAAAATGATGTGCACGGCCTGAAATGGCCTTAAACTAGAGCATAGTATGTTGCAAGTTTACAAACTCTCGTTATGTTATGTCAAATTTTCATTTACATGTCACAAGTTGCAATTTCAATTCATGCATTCTCGTTACTTTTCTTTTTACAAATATTTGCCTTTTGTTTTGTTCTACATTTTGGAATCTCATTTTACATTCAGCTATACGCATATGTTCACAATATACCTGAGAAAATAAGAAAAACAACAAAAAAGAGAATATATCTATAATAATAATAATATATATAATATTGAACATCAACATGGCAATAGAATGCCAACACATTATGCCACGATTAAATCCATATCATTACATCTATCCTCATACATTTCCATTAGACATCAAAAACCCAAAACATTTGGTAGCTAAAGCTGGACTAACAGTTAGCTCACACATCAGTACTAGGAGGGGGCTGGCCCCCAAAATCCTCCACATCATTTGCTCCTACTCCACTGGGGATAGCCTCATCATTATTATGTCCCTATAATGGAACGAAAAACAAGCAAACAAGTAAGCATAAAAAAATAACTCATGAATACAAAACCTAGAAGAATAGTAACACTAACACTAAAAACAATAAAACCATACAAAAGTAAGTGCCATAATAAAACACTCACAGGTAAAAAGGACCTTACTTAGTCACCAAGGTGTACAATAACGGAGCATTCAAACTTGTTGACATGAATGGGAACGAGTTCGCTAATCCCACAAATCACCTATACTTGAAACGGTACTATGTTCAATGAACTTCAGGTACGTAACGGTCTTGGCATCACAACCTAAAATTGATACCATAGAACAGTTCTGGGCTATGACTTGAAACTGGCACCATAGATTGTCCTGGCATCATGACAGTAAACTGAAAGCACAGAGCTCCATCTAGTATGACACTAAACTAACACATTTGTCTGCCATGATATGAAACTAGCATGCAAAGTCCACTAAGACTATAAATTGGTTTGCCTCTTCACAGTTCACTACGACTATAAACTAGCACTGCACTGTCCACTACGATGCTAAACTGGCACCGTCCAAAGGGTTATGACGTGAAACTAACCCGCAATAGTCCACTAAGACTATAAACTGGCGAGATCATCGATGACCAGGAAATACTTGAAAAGATATGTTGCTGCAATTGGCTGTACGTGTTCCACAAAGACTTGCTGCATAATTTGTCTCATGGACCCTGATGAAGCTGATGCTGTTCATGATTCTGTCTACTTTGAAATTGCACACGGTGGCTCCATCTCCTTGATTGTTTTCAAGTTTAAAGTACTTAGTTAACTAAATCATTTGTGGCTTTTCTTGTCTTCTTGGAGTTGTGTTTGCAGGATGACATGCCTAAGGCATTCGTGCACAGATGCACTTCATTGTGACAATAAGGTATCACATTCTTACTAACGCACGTAACTGGGTTAATCAATCTGTTCATAAGTACATTCCTGAGTCCTGATACATTCCTTATTCCCCATCATGTTCCCCTTATCTTATTCAATTACACCTCCTTGATACATTCTATTCACCCCAAAGCTCTTGATACACTATTGCATACTGTGTTTCTCTAAGAAGTTGCAACGCAAAACACAGTACACGGTACATGATACAAATGCAAGTGCATGAGCACGAGCATAGCACTGAAAGCAAGCTCTTTCAAAAAGATAAAAAAGAACAAAAAATAAAAATATAAAAAAAAAGAAAATAAACAAAAAGAAAAAGAACAAAAACATCAAAGAAAAAAATGCACGGAAAAGGTCTTCATGACCCCGTCGACATCATAGACCAAAGACCATTGGATCTTCTCATACAAGCCCTAGGTGGGAAGGCAATTGTCTTGAAGAAATAGTTACACTCGTATCTCAAATGATCATGTCGCACATCATTGCATGGCTTTGGCTATTTACAATGGGCTCCCGTAAACACTCTACAAGAGTCCTGTTTCTCCAAAGAATGAACCTCCTATGTCGCGGTTCTGAGTCTGCTAAACATTGGCTACTAACAAGGACAAAAAATATAGCTTGTTCACGTGAGAGCATTACTCTCCCATAATTCCAACAGCAATTACAACCCTTGATCAACTCCTGATTCCCCCTAGTTCCAACCAATTCCCTTGCATCTTGAATCACATTTCCCCAATCCCATGTACTTTTGAAAACGGCACGATGACGTCCAGCTAGGGGCCGATAGACAATGCTTGGTACTTGTTTGGTCATGGTGTTTTTTACTTCTTTGTCGACGCCTCCCAGGTGGATTCCTCTAGACATCAACAAAGAGGGGCCAATGAAACACCACTAATTTCGGCCTAATACTTTGAAACGAGAACAACTCAGAGCCTTTTGAGCTTTTAGGAGGCAAAAATTTGACTATGGCATGGAACTCATGTTGGGCTTGTCAAGCTTGGCTTGCCCTCAGCATGTGCAACTCCAATGACTTCAAGATCAAGTAAAAAATGATCCAATCTGAGGGTGCAAGTCATCTTCATAGGGCCACTGTTGTCCACTTCAAGTTTCAGCATTCGAGAGTTCAAGTTTCGGGCCAGATTGCACAAATTTTTCTAGGTCACGCTGAGGTCACGCTGGTAGCGTGAGTACAACGTAAGTACTGATCACGCCCAGCATGACAAACTCTAAGAGCCTTAAAACCGAGTTAAAATGGTCTGACTTCGAAGGTGCAAGTCATCCTGAAGGTCCATTGATGACTACTTCAAGTCCCAGTCTCCAGAATTCCAGACTTCAAGTCCAAAATCATAGAATTTTGTCACTCACACTGAGGTCATGCTGATAGCGTGAGTCTAGTGTGAGCTATAAAAAGTGGCTCAAATCAAGACACACTCAAGCTCATTTCTCAACATGCAATTCACTCTCAGGGTCAATCACAGTTAGGAAATTTTTACACTCAAAGAACAGGCTTCAAAGATCAAAAATTAGTGTGAAATGTGTCATTTTCCTGAGGTCATGTTGAGGTCACGCTGGCAGCATAAGTACAACGTGAGTACTGATCACACCCAATCAAAAGCATGCCAAACACATGCTGAGGACACTCTAAGAAAAAATAAACTCATGCTGGAAGATTTTGTGAAACAGAAATGCCTCAAACAACCACAAAACCACTCACATCAGCATCCTGCAGTAGTCAATCCATGGATCGAGAAGTTCCAAGTGAGCCGGAGTTAATTTCTCTTGTTGTACGCTATCATTTTTGTAAATTTTCACCATTTGTGAGCTTGTAAAGCTCTTACACTCCAAATTGTATTCGCTTCTATGGGTGTAAGCTAACTTGTGTAAGCCAACACACACTATAAGATACAGTGCATCCGGTCAAGAACGTAGCTTACCCACGCACTTCCAATTCACACACAGTTGTCCATCAAACATGTGTCACATGATCTATTTTCCTCTCATCTCTCAGCCATTGATTCCATCTATGAATTCCACGCTCGAGCCTAGCCAAACCTTATAAATATCTCAATCATTCATATAAATGGGATTGACAATTTTAAAGGTTGACGGATTAGGGAGCATTGACTGGCAACTTTGGACGTTCAGGCACATGTGACTCCCAGCATCCAAGCACATGTAAGCACATCACTTCGGGGCTTAGCGCTTGACTTGCCATCCACACATGCAACTACGGTTTAACCAGTGCACATTCTTGTTAAGCAATACAATATAGTTCATTATTGCCTTCCATTACATTGTTCGCTCTGTTTTTATCTATTTTACACTTTCTGCATACGTTGTCACAGTTATGCTTTGTTTACATTTTGTATGTCACCAGTTATGATAACCCCAGCGTAGGCCATAGCTTATGCTCGGAGAATCCGTAGTTGATTTGTATGCAGACCATCCAAGGCACTCTACCTTTATTTTCTTTTCCAGCTTGCCCTCACACGAAGGTAGGGTCAGTTGTGTCTCTTCGGTAATCTTTCGGTGTTTGTTTTTCCCTTCCAACCTCACGTCGACGATTTTGGTTAGCACAGTAAATTGGCGCTAGAAGGTGCAAGTCATCCTCAAGGTCCATTGATGACTACTTCAAGTCCCAGCCTTTAGAATTCTAGACTTCAAGTCCAAAATCACAAAATTTTGTCACTCATGTTGATAGCGTGAGTCTAGCGTGAGCTATCAAAAGTGGCTTAAATCAAGACACACTCAAGCTTAGTTTTCAACATGTAGTTCACTCTTAGGGTCAATCACAGTCGGGCAATTTTTGCACTCAAAGAACAGGCTTCAAAGATCAAAAATTAGTGTGAAATGTGTCATTTTCCTCAGGTCACGCTGAGGTCACGATGGTAGCATGAGTACAACGTGAGTATTGATCACGCCCAGTCAAAAGCATGGCAAACACATGCTGAGGACACTCCAAGACAAAATAAACTCACGCTGGAAGCTTTTGTGAAATAGAAATGCCTCAAACAGCCACAAAACCACTCACATCAGCATCCTGCAGCAGTCAATCCACGGATCGAGAAGTTCCAAGCGAGCCAGAGTCAATTTCTCTTGTTGTACACTATCATTTTTGTAAATTTTTACCATTTGTGAGCTTGTTAAGCTCTTATTCTCTAAATTGTATCTACTTCTATGGGCATAAGCTAGCTTGCGTAAGCCAACATAGGCTGTAAGATACAGTGCATCTGGTCAAGAACGTAGCTTACCCACGCACGTCCAATTCACACACAGCTGTCCATCAAATAGGTGTCACATGATTCGTTTTCCTCTCATCTCTCAGCTGTTGATTCCATCAATGAATTCCGCACTTGAGCCTAGCCAAACCTTATAAATACCCTGACCATTCACATAAACGGGGTTGGCAATTTTGAAGGTTGATGGCTTAGAGAGCATTGATTGGCAACTTTGGACGCTCGGGCGCACATGACTCCTAGCATCCAAGCACCTGTAAACACATCACTCTGAGGCTTAGCGCTTGACTTGCCATCCACATACGCAACTACGCTTTGACCAGTGCACATTCTTGTTAAGCAATATGTACTGTTCGAAATTGTCGGCGTAAGGCTGGAGGAAAACGAACGTCGAAAGATCTTCGGAGAGATACAGACGACCCTACCTTCGTGTGAGGGCAAGTTGGAAAAATGAAGGCAGAGTGCCTTGGATGGTCTACACGTAGATCAACCAAGGACTTAAAATGTAATGAAACGTAATCATGCAATATAACGCGTAAACGTAAACAGAATGTATGAAGAAACATGCAATGAAATGAAACAATGAAAACAATAAATGAAAACAACATAATGGATGGCAAATAATAAACAAGGTTGTATTAATCAACAAGATGTGCACCGGTCAAAACGTAGTTGTGTTGCAAGTCGAACGTTAAGCTCCGATGCGAGGTGTTTATAGGTGCTGGGAATCACGTGCGCCGGGGCTCAGGATTGCTCGTTTTCTTACTTCAAATTTGCCAACCCTGTTTATGTCCATGAATAGGGTATTTATGCATTTGTCTAGGCCTGGGAGTAAGAATGAATGAGATCGATGGTTGCGAGATGAGAAAAAAATGGATCACGTGACAAGTGTACATGGGTAAACTACGTTCTAGACCAGGTGCATTGTATCTTACAATGCAAGCTAGCTTACGCTCATGGAAGCAGCATAAGAGCTTGACAAGCTCATAAATGGTGAAGCTTACAATGAAAATTTACAATGAATTTGCAATTAAAATTTGACTTCGGCTCGCTTGGAACTTCATGGTGTTTTGGATTGACTGCTGCAGGATGTTGATATGAAATGTTTTTTGTTTCACCAAGGCTGTCAACGTGAGTTGATCTTGCCCTGACATGTCTTCGGCGTGTGTCTGAAATGTTTTAGGCCACTTTTGGCAGCTCACATTGGGCTTACACTGTCAGCGTAACCTCAGCGTGACCTGGGCATGAGCTGGGCGTGAGCTAGTAAGAATGGTTCATTTCGCACTGAATCCTGATTTTCGAGGCCTGTCCTTCAAGTGTAACTGTTGCCTACCCTTGGGGGCCACCTGTATGCTGATTTTGAGCCTGTTTATACTTGATTTGAGCCATCTTGGTAACTCATGTTGGGCTCACGTTGTCAACGTGACTCCAGCATGACCCCAGCGTGTCTTGGATGTGAGCGAGGCATGACCCAGGCGTAACCAAGCCAAAATGCTATGTTTTACACTTGAACTTTGATTTTTTGGAGCCTATTAACAAGTAGAACTGTTGCCTGTCCTTAGTAGTTGAGTTGATGTTGAAATTGTGCTTGGGACTACTTGTTTAGACTAATTTCTGTTTGGTCATGCTAGGCTTACGCTCCAGCGTGACCCTAGCGTGACCTAGGCGTGACTTGAGTGTAAGCAGTGAAAACAGTGTATTTTCGAGCCCGAAATCAGGATTCTGAGGGATGGGAACCTGGGGTAACCATTAGTGGATCTTTAGGGTGACTTGTACCTTCAAAATAAGGCCATTTTAACTGTGTTTTGAGGCTGTTTTTGAGTCACTCACGCTGGGAACAAGCTAGCTTTACAGCATGAGCAAGCTGGCTTGAGTTCCATGCCGTAGTCGAGAGTTTTCTTCTCAAGACTCGAGAGGCTCTGAATTGTTCCCATTTCAAAGTGTTGAGCTGAAATTTTGTGGTGTTTCATAATACAATACAGTTTATTATTTCCTTCCATTACATTGTTCACTCTATTTTTATCTATTTTACGCTTTCTGCATACGTTGTCGCAGTTACGCTTTGTTTACATTTTGTACGTCACTAGTTATGATAACCCCATCACAGGCCATATAGCTTATGCTCAGGGAAATCCTTGGTTGATTTGCGTGTAGACTATCCAAGGCACTCTACCTTCATTTTCTTTTCTAGCTTGCCCTCACATGAAGGCAGGGTTGGCTGTGTCTCTCCGGTAATCTTTCAGCGTTTGTTTTTCCCTTCCAGCCTCACGTTGATGATTTCGGTCAGCACATGCATTGTGTAGTCTATCTCTTTTGTTAACATTCAACATCCAAGCATTCACATTTTTGCCACACTAACTTATTATTCATGCCTTTATTCTTTAGTGTATCTCTTTTGTTAACATTCAACATCCAAGCATTCACATTGTTGCCACACTGACTTAGTATTCATGCCTTTTTTGTATTGCTCAACATTCAATACCATATAAGATAGCAAACCTAATTGCTATGCTATAAAATTTTCCTTTTAGTTTTATTGGGATTCATTTATCACATAGAACACCACTAGATTGTTTCCATTTTGGCCATCTTGTCTCAATCTTATTTCTTATATTTTTATCAATTTCACCATTTGATTGGAGCATTGATCCTAAGTAGTGTAACTAATTGTAGTAAGGGACTTTTTGGCCTTGATTTGTGACTTCTATTCACCACTATATTTGAGGTTATTGAAATTGTATGCTATATATTCTAACTTACTTCTACTTATTTTTAAGCCTTTTGATTCTAGAGCATATGTCCACTTCTCTATTTTAGAGGCAATATTTTATAGAGTTGTATCCACCAATGAATAGAGAAAAATCAAGAGTTATTTATTAAAGAAGGTTGGATGGATTGAGACACCCATAATCTTTTGAAGTTGCTTAAGATTTTCATACCCACTTTATGAAAAAATTATTAACATTACTTTTGCCCTAAAGAAACTTAGTTAAAAGAGATTGTAAGTTTTTTTAGAGTTGTAGGTGATAGATGGACCTAGAATAGAAGAGTAATAAATATGGATAGAAAAGTGGATATGATTAACCATCATAAATATTCCTAGTAATGAAATAATCCTATGTACCCATTTGAGGATGTTGTCACACTTTCATTAGAACATGTGATCATAGTTTTGTAATGACATGCTAAAGAGTTTGAATGTATTTTTTTGGTCGAATCCATATTTTCAATTTTGTAATATAGGAAAATTTTTAATGCAAATTTAAGAATGTAACATAAAAAATTAATAAAAACAAGTCAAATTTTAGGTTACATAATCTATTTGAAATGCAATTTTTTCTCTTCATAGCAAAAGAAAAGAAACAAGAAGCCATAATTTAAAAGTTTGGTAAAAATTAAGGCCATTGGATAGTTTTCTAAAGTATTATGATTTCAATAAAATATGTTAGTTTCAACCTTTCTTCCCCTTTTAAATCAAGGATATTACATAAAGTATTTATTATGTATCATGAACATATGTTGCACTTAAATAATAAAGTGTTAGCCTAGTGGTAAAACTTTAGATTTGGAGGTTCCAAGTTATAGCTTCAATTTTGGATAATTTGGTTTTAACACCCCATTCTTTTAGAGAGTAAATGTAGGTAAACATGCCTTGTTGGTAGATTGAAGGTTGTTTCCCTTCAAAACAGGGCTTGGAGAAGTGTGGAAATCTATGGATTCTATGCTATTATGACTATTACTAAAGAACTACATGGCCTATCATAAGGATATGTAGACCTGTTGAGGAGCTTTGGCTTTGATGCTTAGGCCATTGCCCTTTTCTCTGAAGCACAACTTATGACTAGATGCATAAGAGTAGGAACATGTTTAAGCTCTTTGAAGAGAATGATATTCTATAAGTGGTTGCTTATGCTAGCTGTGGTTGTGTGTGTGCATGTGTATGTGTCATATTGGTCTTGTTGCTTATATGATTTTATGAGGTGTACTTGCTACACTCCTAACCTATAGGCTAACATGTTATATATACTTATGTTAGGCTTGAAGGTGCTATGAATGTTGAGGCATAGTTCACTTTGGATTCACTTTGGAATAGTTAACTACTATCAAACCTAAGGGTGATGTCGAGTAGAGCATCTTCAGAGCAATGCCATTACACTTGGTAATAGAGTTGTGGTTTGTGATTCAAGGTTGGTGTTGGTTCATGGTTCATGATTCATGTGTTGTTATGGCACACAAGAAGGATAAATGATGTTAGAATCATGGCATTACTCCTTTTGCTCCAAATCTTCACAATGGGCTAGAGGGAGATGACAAACGAGGTAGTTATGTCCATGTGGAGATGCATGCCAATGTCAAGGTGTATGAGAATGAAGCTATGGAAACTTAGAAGAGATGACTAAAGATAAATGAATAGATCTGGTCCTATTCTTATGGAGGATTCAATTATACAAATAGTTGCTATAAGTACATGGCATACATATGCTATTTGCCTTAAGCAAAAAGGGATTTGGATGAATCTTAATTTTGTTGGTTATGAGAATAGTTATCACAAGTAGGTGACATAATCAAGTATCATCTACTTGAAATAGGATTGATAGAGTGATTCAAACATTGATTGATTTAACGAAGCTTCCTTCTTATTAAGGTGAGCTCTTGCACAAAACACAAAAATGTCCTCTAGCTCAAAATTTTATACTAAGAAATCATGTTGTGTTTCAAGAGAATGTTATCGATGGTCTTTAGTTTGTGCAAATCAATTATGTATGTCCAAGTTCATTATGATGAATTATGAGAGAAACACATTCTCTCCTATTGATTGATCATTCTGATAGTTTAAGATGGTGATTTTGTCATGTGTTAAATATGAGGAAATATAGGTGACTAATGTTTCTTATTGTAATGTGTTACTTTTGTTGGGTGGCTATTCTTGAATCCATTGATCTTGTAAAGAGTCTTTAGCTTAAATGCCTTAAGGACTCCATAATTTGATGTTATGATGTGATGCCTCCATATTCATGTGTTGTAAAACTATGTTTTAATTCTCATCCAAGGATCTTTTGCTAATGATGTCTTAATGGGTCAGCTCATGATCCATAGAGGAGAATTCACAATGTTTCAAATTGTTCTATTTATGATCTCATGTGTGAGGAAAGTTGATGAGTGGCGAGGTACCCATACACTCAACCATACGAAACGAGCGTAACACGCGTGATCTAGTCGAACTCCATAGACTAAATGCCTAAACGCCACAAGGAACACTTGGGGTTAATTAATCGTTGTCTTCCTAGACTTACTTGTTGTTGTCACGGTGTATGGTTAAGTAAGTCCGAGGTATATGATTTTTTTGGTCTTTTCTAGTTTATCTCCTATGCTAAGGCGTGAAGGGTTGAGAGACTAAAACTAACTCTAACTACAACACTAAGTCCTAGCGTCAGCATTCGCTCCCACTTACCGTACATACCCTGAACTGTGCAACTGTGGCTACCAAACGCTAATCGTTACTGGGATTACCACACGTAACGCACGTGCTTGAAGCGGTCGTACTGAGGCACCTAACTAGCCTAAGTGTGACAAGCAGCCGATTCCTTGACTAGTCGTACACATCCATAGATGCTCGTAATCGAGTCGTACTTGTCCCACGTTCTAGGAGATAAGGGTGAGAGAATCTAATCATGATGAGTAGCTGATTCCTTGGCTAGCCGTACACATTCGTCAATGCTCGTAACCAAGTCATACTCATGCCGCGTTACTAGGAAAGCAATAAATAACATTAAATAAACCTATCCATGCACTGCAAGGTTTATCCACAAAGCTCGTCTTTATTGCCGTACACAACTTACGTTCAGGTACAAAGCTGCTCGAATAAAGAACCATTCACTTGGGGGACTCCTACTGCGGGCACATGGAAAATATTCTATCTCTGGGGTGATCAATCCGCTAGAGCTTCACTACTTCTAGCCTAAGATGAGAAATGAGGGGAGTGCTGCCTCTTATTTATAGATTTGGTGACAGACCGTGATATCATGTGTGCGATATCGCAGGGGATGACGCAATATCGCGTACGCGATATCGCGGCTTGTGCATATCGCGTCTCATCATACCCCCATGATTGAATGAAAACTCGTCCTCGAGTTCCTTACAATGATATCGGGTAGGTATGGGATTATTGAGGGGAATGGAACTAATGGGATGACATGTGAACGGATCATTATTACAAGACTTGACAAAACTGGTATTCATGACAACAAGGGTGAACAACCTTATTACAATGACATCAGGCCACATTTGGCAGCTGAGAGAAAAGAGGAGAGAGAAGAGAAGAGAAGAAGAGAGAAGAGTCTTGCTGCTGCCAACGCCTAGATTGCGCCATCCGTTGTCCATCCGTAAGCGCATCATCAATTCTGCTTCTTGCATAGCTGCTTCAGCGCTGCTCCACTCCAAATGTTTGCTCCAGATCCATTCCGTTGTTGTATGATTGCCATCTGCACACACAACACAATCATATATTAGCAAGTGTAAATGAATCATCATGTAACTAATACCTTACTTTGGTGTAAGTCCATTGGCTAGGTTGTGGTATGGCTAATATGGACTTGGGAAGATGTAGTAATGATGACTACCGAAGGTGTAGGGGTTAGGAAGAAAATCAAAAATTTTGGGGCTAAGAGAAAATCGAAAAAAGCGGGCCTCGTACCCCCATGACGAAGCACGAACCTTTGGTAGCGTTAGAATGGAGAAAGAAAAGGAGTAAGAAAGATAGGTAAAAAGGGACAACTATGGCAT